>JAQQSZ010017682.1:0-10746 GCA_028646595.1 Phalanger gymnotis | reverse complement strand
GTATGCCTCCTTATTTGTAAAATGTTATAATGACCTACTCCTTCCTGCTCACCATGTGCCTAACTATTGCCTTTTAGGTGTTCCTCAATTTCAATTCTTTGGAAACTTTAGTGTCCCATGACCCATAGTCATACATCATCACTCTCATTACTATCCTATTCATTACAAGAAGCAGATTCCCTTTCTTTGATTTTCCTTTTTCTCTCATCATAGAACAAAAAGCACCCTTTTTGTTCTTGATATTCCTCATTAACTAAAGTTTGTTCTGAAATTCAGCATTCTTCACATTTTTCTTTCAAGATAATGGCACTCATTTGTATTCATCCTTAACTAGTTGTCTGTCCTCAATTCTAACTTTTCTAAATTAAAAAAAAATCTACCAGGGAGCCAGTGAATTACCTGTGTATACACCATCAGTTTCTTTGCCTAATCCTCTCTTTTATTTCTCACTGAAATAATTTGAGCTTGCCACAATTAATTCTTGAGAGCTTCTCATTAGCTTTGGAGCAATTTCCCTTATAGAATTTTAAGCAATAAGCTGTAACTCTAAGGTCTTTGAAATCTATTCTTGCAAAATCTAGGCTACATATGAGACCCATGCCTTCCTCTTGATACTTTCTAGCAATTTGATCATGGGCAAAATACTTAATCTCTCTTAACTTTATATTCTTAATCTATAAAATGAAGTCAATTGGATATAATGGCATTGACTAGTACAACTAGTTGTGGTAAAAAAAATTGTAAATCTTAAAATATTACATAACTTTTATTAATATAGAAGAAGGAAAAGACATTCTACTTGACTTCAGAAGACTGATAACTATAGAAGTTAGAGTGAGGCAAAATTTGGCTCAATTTAAAGAGGCATGTATTTTAAAATAGTGACATGCAAGACCAGAATAAACTGCCTCATCAGGCTGCAAATTTGCCCTTGCTAAAGGTCTTCAAATACATTCTGGAAGAGATGATAACTTCTTAAGGACCTTTTCTGAATCTGGCCATTATTTATAACATTTCAATGGAACAGTGAATTCAGGGTTTCAACTAGGAATGCCAGGATTGGGGATGTCTCTCCATAACAACCTATTGGAAGGTTTCAAATCACTGACTGTAACCCCTACGGACTTGACCTCCAAAGGGTAGGGATGAGTAAGGAGTGGGAAAGGCTATGTCTTTGGGAGGGGGCTCCAGAGGGTAAAGGAATAAAGAGCTGGTGGGGGTACAAGGAGAAAACACATGACCTTTCATTAATATAAACTTACATAAACACCACACCCACACCCTGGTGCATTTATTCATTTCTTCATCTCAAACTGATTTTCCAGTCAGGGCCTTTATTTTCTTCTTGAGCCCCGGGGACTAACTTGCCTACTTCCCTTTCTGCTACCAACATCTGTTGTACTGTGTCTCTGGCCCCCTGAGGGAAGGGAGATCACATATGTCTGAAACCATGGAGTGATTAATAGGCCCAAAGGGGATAAACAAACCCAAGGGAAAAAGTTGTGGTGCAAGATAAGATCTCAAGGGGTAACCAGTCAGTCTTTTCAAGTTTAGAGACTTGAGAGTCCACTTAAGAAGCAACAATTCCAGGGAGCTAGGACAGAGAACATAAGTGGAGTTGGAAAGAATAAGGCTTAAAGCCCCTGGGATAGCCTTGCGTAGTCAAAAAACCAGATACACAGCACTTTCTAGGGTCTCTAAGGGGTGTTACTGCTAGTAACAACAGAAATGGATTTAAATGCCTCTCTCCTATGCATATTTCCTAAATTCCACTTGAACCCCCAGAAGAAAGACAAAGATGGCTAAGATGGATCTTGGGGCACACAAAGGACTCAAGTAATTTAATTTAAGAGGAAAATTATGACAACCAGCTCAGATCTTTTATCACAGGACCAAAAAGTTGAGAGCAGATCTTGGAATGACAGACTGGGAAGGGCATGGAGAGGAGAGGAGATTGTAAGGTAATGGGGCAGGAGTGTCCAAGTAAACTAGCACCAGGGAAAGAAAGAAGCAACCACAGGGATTGCCCCACCCTCCTTCTTAGTTTTCTTTCCCTTTGGCACTAATAATTCCACAACTGCAGACACACCTTAGATGAAATGAAAAAACAGGGAAAGGAATTGGAGGTTTGGATGTTACTAGGGGCAAAAATGAAGTTCTAGGTAGTAACAAGGTGTGTTGAGAATTCAGGGAAGAAGAAATTCCAAAAAGTAGGGGGCACAAGGGAAAATTTCTTATAGCAATTGACATGTTTCTTAGAAGAGTCTGCACCTGAGCATAATGCACCATGAATGTTGTTGGTGGTTGGTGCTAATTAAATGGTTATTGGTTGGCTGACTAATAAAATCAAGTGGCCAAGAAGAATTAATTAGCCTTTTAACAATCTAGCAAACTGCAATCACTAAAAAAAAGATAAAAAGGAAACTATTGCAAAAATCAGTCACATTTTTATATTTCAGAAGGTAGAAGGAAAAAATTAAGAAATTTAGAACTAACTACTGGTTCAATGGAGTGGCTACATACATTTATTCATATGCATATGTAGTCATATATGCATTTGCAAACACTGTAATTCAGGGACCTGAATTAAACCATCCTCCACTGGGTTATAAGATTTAATAATGAAAATAATAGCAATTGCCTTTTATATAGTATTTGAAATTTGGCAAATATTCTACTTGCCTCATTACAACTCTATGTGGCAGATACTGTAGAGATCTTCATTTTACAGGTGAAGAAAATGAGACTCAGAGAGGAGAAAGAAGCTTACCCAAGATCATATAGATATTAAGTAGCAAAACTGTCATTTCAACTCAGGTCTTCCACCTCCAAATCCTGTGCTCATCCCATTAAAACACACTACCATTGTATTGCCACATTGCCTGGCATTGCCACCATGAAGTGAAAATGGCTTGGAGTCTGGAAGACCTGGGATCAAGTTGACAAATCTGCCTTTGAAAATTGTAGCAATGTGAAACCTTCTGATAATTAAACAATTCTCAGATAGCAAATTACATATGCCTTGCCAATTTGCATCTGTGGAGGGAGTTTCCATACTGTTATCTTTCCAAGCTAATGAAACTGGTGGTCTGGACCCCCCCCCCCAAAAAAAAAAGGGGAAAGGGTAAGTAATAATTCACCAGAGAGATTCGCCAGAGGTTCTAAGCAATTTGTATTTCATTTACTAGTGTCATGCTGAGATTCTTCTTTTTTTGACTGCTTCTAATTTGGATTCAAAAATATCCCCATTCAAGAATGTCTTACTCAAGGAAAACAATATTGAAAGTCTTCAAAAGTCAGATCAATGCAGTGACTAATCTTGACCTCAGAGGTCTTGGTGATCAAGCATGCCACGTACCTAAGGGCAATGAGGTGATGGACAAGGAGTGTGGAATGAAGAATACATTTTCAGAAAGGCAATATGTTGATTGCATTGCTTAATTTTAATCTATTTGTTACAAAGAATAGTTCTACTGGGGACTGGTTAGGGGGAATTATTGGAAACCATCAGTATTTTTAAGTGAATCAATAAGAAAAGAATATCTTATTCCTTTATATACTTGCCCATGAAAATACTGCCAATGTGCATGGCACTGATTGTGTCACAAAACCTATTAATGACTTAGTTCAGTATCTATTAAATCCCTTTACTTCCTTGAATCCCCAGGCCAAAGAAACAGTTTAAGTAAAATATGAATTGTACTTTTTATTTTCAATCCTTATGACTCAGTCGTGTTTTCATTTAACCAATAGAATGCAAGTTACTCTTCATAACTTCCAGAAAACCACTACAGAACCATATGTTCTTGAATAGACTATTAGATTTATATTTTTAAAGAAATATCACATTCTCCAGTATGTTTTTAAGAGCCAGCTTAACCTAGTGCTCTTTAAATGTAAATAGTAGCTATAAATCAGTGTTCTACTTGCGGATTCCAAAGACGGCCCACACCAATGCCTGTTAAGTAAACCACAATTTTTCACAATATAGAATATGTTCCTATATAGTAAGTAGTCAAACCTACATGTTTTCAGAATACATCATGCAAGTGTGTGTAACTATTTTACAAAACTGCTTCCTAATTTGACCACTTGATACAAATACAAGCAACTTCAAGATAGTGTAAACACAGGCAGAGAATCAGAAGAAATTCTTCCCAATTGTTATGATTATACCTTTGGGAAGATGAAGTTATGCAAAAGCATCTACCCTTGGCCCTTAACCTGGAGGCAGAAAGCATTAAGATTTCAGAGAGAGGGTGTGAACTTGGTATTTTTAATATTTCAATAACTGAATTTCAATATTATCGATTTTCTTTGTAACCCCATATATCTTATTATATGCACTTGAAAACATTATTTGGGGAAGGGTCCCATATATTCATCAAACCCCCAATGTGCCCCATAACAGAAAAAAAGAGGCTCAGAATCTACACCTTAGTGCTACCCTTTACATGAATAGCAGCACTGATATTTGATTTGGGGGATATCCTTTGACCTAGGAATCTCGTTCGTTTGTTCCATTCCTCCCCCTCCCCCCTTCTACTATGGCTTGAAGCTCTATAGAGGCAACCCACAAAGACTCTGGGGAAAAACTAAAGCTTGGAGCGATAAATAGAATCTCTCAACCTTTTTGCCTTCCCAGCTAGGAATACTCCCAATATAACCAGAGAAGCCAAGTTCTCATCAGCCTTTCTCCCCAAGAGGCGGTACTCCCCCTGGTCATATGTTCCTGCCAGGTGGAAGGAGAATTTCTTTTTAAAAAAATGAGATCAATCCATCCTGCTTTTTAAATACAGAAATAAATGAATGGAGTACCCCTCAGCTTTCCTGGGGAACACAGGGATAATCAAGCAGAAACTGATCGAAATTCTCTCAGTTATCACTGAGAGGTATAAGTGGTATCAATTAAGCACAGCAGGACTTCGGTAGACCTACTTGATTAGTTACACACCCAGGGAAGGTTGGGGGCAAAAGCATTGTTTCTCACCCCTCCGGTCCCCAAAGGTTTACTTTACTCCATCATTTAGAAGCAACGCCTCTCCTGTCTCTTAAACAATGAAGCTGACATTTTCAAAGGGAGCACTTATTGGGAATTGGAGTTGAGGGGTGAGGGAAGATAGTAATGTGGGGGGGGGCATTACTGAGTTCGATTAAGAGACAAGCAAGAAGAGTCTCTCTTATGGCTCTAGCTTTGTTCTTTAAAGTAATCTCGTCTCCTTTAACCTAAAGGAGAACCGGATAAAGCAGGGGCTTGGCCAGAGAGGCTGCATAGGTAGGTGACCCCTCAGCTTCTCACTAGCATCCAGTAGTAACCTTAGCAACGAAAGGCTTCCCCCTCCCTCCAAGCAGCCTGTTTCTCTTCCTCTGCCTCCTTACTCTATTCCAACACCAACCCTAAACATCCCTCTCCGTCGCTGAAGTTCGGGAGGGTGTTTTAAATTGAGCCACTAGCCGACTAAAGAAACCCAGACCCGCCCCCGGTGCCTATGGAAGCAAGTACAGCGCCAGCCACCACTCTCAGCCCTGAGCGGAGTAGGGATGCCGGGTGACAAGATCCTAAACCCATTTCTCCCCCAGTCCAGAAGAGAAAGGAGCATCCTCCTCCCTCTTAACTCTCGACCCTAGCAGGCGAAGAGGTTCCGAGAAGTTAATCTTGAGCCCTCAAAGCCTAGATGAGGACCAGCAGCCCATCCACCCCGTGCGGACGCCGCCAGCCGGCAGTACCTGGGTAGAGATGGGATCTTCAGAAGCGCCCGCGTCCTTCCGAAGCATGCAGTCTTCCCAGCTCTAATCAGTTTATTCCCCAGTTCAAGCCGATCGGGCACTTGGAGGCAGAGGGATCCGGCCCCGAAGCCCCCCTTGGTTCGGGGATTCTGCCAAGTACTGCGCGGGGGAGGGGAGCAGAGGAGAGGAGAGACAGCTTCAAGAGACTCTAATTACAGCTGCTTAGTCAAATCTAACAGCTGCTTTCTCCTTTCTCAGACAAGCAGCAGTAGCGACAACACAGACACTTTACACCCACAAGGAGGTGTGGGTGGGCACTGAAAGCTTCACTTCTCTTTCTTTTACACACACACATACACACACGCACACGCACACGTACACACACACACACACACACACACACACACACACACACACACACGCTCTCTCCTAATAGCCACTGAGCGCAGGTTCCTCCCCTTCTGTCACGAATGTGTGTCTTCCTAACGTTTTACGGCCACCCCTTGTTTTCACACTTTCCAGTTTTTCTCCATCCTTCCTTACTTTTCCTTTATTTAACTACCTTTCCTTATAAAATCACTCTTTTTTATTCTCTCCTTGATTCTCTGTTTCCTTCTTTTCCTCACACTTTCTCGAATCCTGCCTCTCTAATTCTTCCTCGCACAATTCTGCCTTTCAGTTACATCCGCCTCACCCTTTGCAGCAAACCTAAGAATGTGGCCCCTTCTTCAAACTTTCCCTTCCTTGAACTGTTAGAAGAAAAAAAAAAGGGGGGGGGGTGCTGGGAGGGAATACACGCTGCAACAGTCTGGTTGCTAATCAGCATGACAAAGAGCTGGTTGATTCCCCACTGACTGATGGAATAGAACAAAGGGGAAACACTGGGTATATTGCAATTGTCACATATGAGAAGATGAAAAAACATTTTTAAAGATACACAGCCATGAATACTTTCTTCACTTCTTTCTTTCTTTCTTCCTTCCTTCCTTTCTTTCTTTTTCTTTCTTCCTTTCTTTCTCTTTCTTTTTCTTCCTTCCTTTCTTCCTTTTTCTTTCTTTTTCCTTTTCTTTCTTCTTTCTTCCTTCCTTCCTTCCTTCCTTCCTTCCTTCCTTCCTTCCTTCCTTCCTTCCTTCCTTCCTTCCTTTCTTTCTTTCTTTCTTTCTTTCTTTCTTTCTTTCTTTCTTTCTTTCTTTCCTCAAGGCCATCCAAAATTTGCATAGACACTCTCTTAATGTGCACCAAAATGCACGTTTCACAATAGGTCCAGTAGATAATTTGAGGAAGGCAAGAGTCAAGATGTACTGTAGAATCAATCATCATGAAATTTCCAAGCTGAAAGGGACCTCAGATATTATCACACAAAGAGGAGGATATTAAAGGAAAGAGAAGTTCAGTGACTTGCTTGGACATGACTTCTTATCGGCAGAACCAGAGTTCAAACCCATGTCTTCAGCCACCTAGTTGAGCAACGCTTCCATTACATCACACTACCTTTCACTTTTTCTCTGCAACTGGATTTTCTTTGCGGCTTGAAAAGAGTACAATATAAGTTACATGATACGATGCTTTTAAGATTTAATTTATCCAATCTCATAATATATCCTTTGTGCTTTTTATAATAAATGCTATATACCAAATAAACACCCAATTGTTCTATGAGCATTTTATATCCATCTTTGGTACGAGTCTTCTTGAAAACATCAAATGATAACTATGTTAACAATGAACAAAGAATCTAAGGATATTTTCTTAGACTATGCAAGTCTTCACAACATATAATAGACATGATGTGTGATGATAGGACTGGGATTACATTAGTGGTTAAAACTCTTTAAGATTCTGATTTTCTTTAGACATCATTCATTTTATAGGGTGAATTGAGATAGACTGCCTCTAGATTTTTACTGTGTAATGGAAGATCGATTGAGATAATTAATTTATCTTTTTAGCTACTAGCAGGCTATGTGGGGAAGTTTGTATGTTATGTGACAACTTTATATATTATGGCTCTAGCTTCAGATAAATTCAGATTTGGCATAAGAAATATTTCCCATGTCTATATTTTATTTACTCTGTAATATCTAAAATAATTATGAATCATCCTGCTTTCTCAAAATGTTCATATTTCCAATAATGCCTTTTGACAAAATTAGAATCTCTTGCAAATAAGACCTACCCCATTATTTAAATTGCTGCTGCAGAATCAAGTTGTGTTAATTTTGGATGCAAAGTGTGGCTATTCTTTTTCTTCATCAAATTCTTAC
This sequence comes from Phalanger gymnotis, assembly GCA_028646595.1. NCBI lineage: Eukaryota > Metazoa > Chordata > Mammalia > Diprotodontia > Phalangeridae > Phalanger > Phalanger gymnotis. The sequence continues at coordinate 2,755 of JAQQSZ010017682.1, read as the reverse complement.
ACTAATCATAATTGTTTAGGAGTATATAGGCAGATAACTTGGTTAATTTATGTTTATGTCTTCATAAGAATAATCCCTACATGAATTCTACTCCCAAGCTCTATCATGGCATGAAAGTAACCTTGGCTTCTAGAAGGCTATGATTCCAAGTGTAACCTCTGGCACATCTTAGCAAGCTAGAAAGATTTTGGGTAGAGAATTGGTAACTGACTTTATATCTTTTATCTGAGCACCAGCCTTTCTAAATTCAGATTCATTAAAAAAGAGTTGTCTACCAGGTAATAAATTTCTTCAAGCATAGCAATTCATTAACTTATCTACTTAGGGGAAAAGAGCTGCTGGTAGAGTGGTGGAATGAGTATCCACAACTATAAAATCATGGATCCTTGAAACACAGCTACCTTTGATAGGTTTATAAAAGAAAAATACTATGATATCCCAGCATATAGACAATTTGTTATTAAACATGTCAGTGTTAGCTCAGTTCTCAAAGTCACTTTTTACCATAAAGTGTGATATGAAAGCTGATTTGCTATTGGCAATAATACACTATATACAGAGACATCCAATTCTGAAATATTTGGCTGGCATAGAAACATGTATTATCCATTCTTTGCAACCCCACAAGTTACAATTATCAAAGAAAATTGCCTAAAACAGAAACCCGAAAGAATGTATCTGCCATTAACTTCTGAATTTTTTAATCACTTTAGATACGAAATTATTAAAACTTTGGGGTTAAAATTGTTAGAGTTTTTATTAACCCAGTTGATAGCATTAAATAAACTCAGTATTTTCAGTAGACATGCCCAAATGCCCCTTCATTCTAGATTCCTTTCTTAAGTGAACAGACAACCTAGCAATGTTAATGAAGTAGTTCGTTCATTTTTAATAGATATTGAAGGGCCTGGGATATCCATTCCCTGTGTAATTGGATCTGTATTCTGTATTAACTAGGTTTTCTAGAAATAAATATATATGTGCTTGCAAAGGCAGATTTTATTATTTAGAAATTTTACAAACATTTTAATTCAAAAAGTCATCTCTCACCAGGGGTTTTTCCTCAACACTTTGCACAGTTTAAATTCACTATCACATTATTAGCATATTTATATTTCCAGGTGGCATTTCAAAAGGCAATATGGGGCAGTAGATGGAGAATGGGCAGTGAAATAAAGAAAACCAGGATTCAAGACCAGCCTCTGACATACTACTTATCTAACTGTGGACAAGTTAAAATCTCTTAGTACCCCTAGACTACTTTATAGGACTATAAATTCAAGTTTTAAAAAATGATTTGTGTTAGTACAAGTTTCTTTACTTCTTCTAACTATCTAGAACTACTAGACTCATATAGCAGTCTTCCAAAAATATTCTTTTCTTTAACATCTCTCTTAAAAGAGGGTGGTATGAATGGGATGATGTCTAAATGTTCTTCCAACTTCAAACTTTCATTATTCTATGGTCCTTCCTTTAGAGGAGGATATATGTCATCACTGACAATTTTTTGGTCAACTTCCTTTTCTGTATGCTTCTTTGCAGCCAAAGGAGCTTTTAATCTCCTCTTCTTTTCCCTTCCAAACAGTGATTTCCTTGCATTGTGACAAAAACCTGCTGTAAAGAGAAAACTGGGGTACAAAGACCCAAGGATAATCTATCAGCAACAGACACATTATAATCAGAGCAGCATTTTATAGTTTGGTGGTTGTATAAGGTCCAGTGATGAAATCTAAACTATGACCGTTTTGGTCTATAAGAAAAATGAAAAGTGATCTATATATCTCACTGACAGGCAAGAAGGGGTTTCCAGAGGCCTTAGTGACAGGGAAAACAAAGTTGAGTAACACCTGAGAGACTCAGTGATGAGTAAAACATCTGAACAGATTGATTCATCTACCACTCATCTTCCTTATCTCTCTAAAGAGGCAAGACCAACTTGGAATTTAGATACCTAAGCTCTTACAAACTCTGCTACTAAGACCTACATTATTAAATTAAAATCTGCTCCATATATTAGTTACAGTGATTAAAACTCTTTTTAAAATTTTTTAAAATCTTTTTATTTAATTTATTTAATATATTTAGTTTTCAGCATTGATTTTCACAAGAGTTTGAATCACAAATTTTCTCCCCATTTCTACCCTCCCTCCCACTCCAAAATGGCATATATTCTGGTTGCCCTGTTGCCCAGTCAGCCCTCCCTTCTGTCATTCCATTCCCATCCCATCCCCTTTTCCCTTACTTTCTTGTAGGGCAAGATAAATTTCTATGCTCCATTGACTGTGTATCTTGTTTCCTGGTTGCATGCAAAAACATTTTTCTTTGTTTTTGAACATCTGTTTTTAAAACTTGGAGTTCCAAATTCTTTCCCCTCTTCCTTCCCCCCCCCCCCCAAGAAGGCAAGCAATTGAATACAGGCCACATGTGTGTTATTATGTAAAACTCTTCCACAATACTCAACTTGTGAAAGACTAACTATATTTTGCTCATTCCTAACCTATCCACCTTTTTTGAATTTTCTCCCTTCAGCCTGTCCCTTTTTGAAAGTGTTTGTTTTGGATTACCTCCTCCCCCTATCTGCCCTTCCTTCTATCATCTACCCTTTTTTATATTCTTCCTACTTCTTTCCTGTGGGGTAAGATATCCAATTGAGTGTGTATGGTATTCCCTCCTCAGGTCAAATCCAATAAGAGCAAGATTCACTCATTCCCCTTCACCTGCACCCTCTTTTCTTCCTACAGAACTGCTTTTTCTT
>JAQQSZ010017681.1:0-10746 GCA_028646595.1 Phalanger gymnotis | reverse complement strand
CTGGTTGGTCCGTGCTGCCCACGCTGGGCTCTGCTCCACCCAGCTCCCAGTTCCATGAGGGATAGACCTTACCCAGAGACCATCCAGGCTGCCTTGGGCTAGAGCCCTGCTTCTCTCCACTATTTTGTGGGTTCTGCAGTTCTTCTCTGTTGTCTTTGGTTTTTGTGGGTTGAGAAGTCTGGCAACTGTCATAGCTCACTGATTCAGGACGCTAGGGCCTGCTCCTCCCGGCTCCTGGTCTGGTTGGTCCACGCCGCCCAGGCTGGGCTCTACTCTGCTCTGCTCCACTCCCAGTCCGTGAGTGAAAGACCTCACCCAGCAACCATTCAGGCTGTCCTGGGCTGGAGCCCTGCTTCCCTCTGCTATTTTGTGGGTTCTGCAGTTCTAGAATTGGTTCAGAGCCATTTTTATAGGTTTTTGGAGGGACTTGGCGGGGAGCTCACCCTAGTCCCTGCTTTCCAGCTGCCATCTTGGCTCCGCCCCTCTATACACTATGAATAAATCAGAATTATACCAGGGATGCAGAGTTCACCTACTGTTAGGGAAACTATAAGCTGAATTAAATATATCAATAACAAAAAATGCTAAATCACTTGATTAAATCAATATATGCAGAAAAACCTTTTTGAAAAAATATAATACCCATTTCTGTTTGAAATACTGGAATAAATGAGCATTTCCTCAAAATTATAACACATATCTAAAACCCCAAACTACAATAATATGTAATGAAGATAAACCAGAATCCTTTCCAATAAAATAAGAAGTGACACAAAGAAAAAACAAACAAACTTGTATTGCACTCCTCAAAGCATTTGTGGCACCCACTGTTTCCTCAATCCACCTACACCACCACCTCTTTCCCTGGAAGCTTACCTTTGCAAGCTCTCTTCTCTCCAATCCCCTCAACATCATCACCTATTCTCTCTTTGTTCTAGTTTTGGAAGAAGAGGCTGCCTTTTTCCTTGCTAACACTGATTGCTTTGCTTCTGTCTTTAACCCAGTTCTCTCTTTTCTCCTCCAGGAGCTCACTGACCATTCTATCATTTCATCTCCTCAAATTTTCAATGTTTCCTTATCCAGAGGCTCTTTCCCGACTACCTAGATCTCAGCTTCCTAGATCTACTCCATCTTTAAACTAAACAAACAAGAAACTTCATTTGTCCTTACCTTCCCCTCAGGTTTTCATCCCATTTCTTTCTTACCTCTTATAATCACACTTCTGGGAGGGAAAACTGTTCTTTGCCTCCACTACTCACTTCACACTCACTTCTCAAATCTTTGCAATCTGGCTTCTATTAAAACAATAAATCTTCTATGTTGCCAATTATCTCTTGTTAAATTCAGTGGCCTTTTACCAATACTTAACCTTCTTGATCTTTCTGAATTGATACTGTTGTCCTTATGCATACTTTTTCCTTCTTGGGTTTTCATAAGACTTTTCTCTCCTAGTTCTCCCACAAAATTAACTAATCTGCAGTCTCCTTTGCATGATCACCATCCATGCCCTGAACCTTTTGTGTTGATGTACCATTGGGCTCTGTCCTGGATTCATGTCTCTCTTTGTACTTTTCCATTTGTACAATCCACTTTTTGGATTCAGTTATAACATCTATGAAGATGAGTCCCAAATCTATTTACCAGACCTCCTATATCTCCTGTGCTCCCAGCTCACATCTCTAGCTGCTTGCTAAACATTTCTACTCAGATGTCCCACAGGCCTTCCAAATCTAATATTTCTAAAATGTGAGGGGTGGGTTCTTGTGAAATAATCATTTATGAAGTGTCTACTATATGTCAGACACTGTCCTTTTACAAATATTATCTCATTTGACCCTCACAAATAACCCTGGGAAATAGGTGCTATTATGATCCCTATTTTACAGTTAAAGAAGCTGAGGCAAACAGAGTTTAAGTGATTCGCCCAGGATCATACAGCTATTAAGTGTCTGAGTCCAGAATTGAAATCAGATCTTCCCGACTCTAGGTAGAGTTCTCTATCCTATGTACCACCAGCTGCCTCTAAGGCAACTTCCCTTAGGAAGCCATCCCTGGAGCACTGTCCCCCAACCCCTTCACATCTTTCCTCTGATTACCTTAGTTCATGGATGTCTCTCTTCCTTCTCTGATTTTCTACAGCCTTTTATAGTCTGAATCACACAATCTCCCCAACCATATTAGAAGTGTCCTTAGGTAGGGATTATATCTTTTCTTTCTTTAGCTTCCCTCACAGCACCTAGAACAGGCCTGGGTAGACAAGAGGTGCTCAATAAATGTTGGACAATTGACAAAGCAAAGTTAGTAAGGAAGAGGTGCCTAGGGAATAGGTAGGAAGTTCCAAAGGTGGGGAAAAATAGTACTCGTCATTCCTGCAAAATCCACTCTTCCTCCTAACTTATCTATTTCTGTTGAGTCACCAACGTTCTTCTAGTCACCCATGTTTGCAGCCTGTCATCCTCAAGTATAGGTATGTATGCATACAGGGTGTGTTAATGTCTCAAAATAAAGTGGTATTTTTTTTTATTTTAATCACAAGAAACACTTTTAGTTTAACATTATGAATTGTGTTATGCAATAAGAACTGAATTAGCTGACATAGGTGTGGAAATGTATACAAAGCCCACATTTGCTGATGGAATGCATCTGTCTTCTGTAGCACTGCATTAAGGAACCTTCTATTATCCTACAAAAGGTGTTCACATCTGGCACTCCCAGCATGATGTATCTTTGTTTTTGAGTATCAACTAAAAGAGCATTAAAAAAGCCCATGTCTTTGTTTTACTCTCCATGTATCATGCTCCCTTTTAATGTGGAAACATGGATTGTTCATCGTTAACGTAGGAAAAAGAACAAAATTAATCATAATGAAAGTGAAAATACCACAAACTCCTTGGTTAAAAATTTGCATAAAGACTGCCACCATTAGTTCAATTATGTGAAGCAAATCAAGTAATGGCCAAGTGAAAATAACTTTTGTATTTAGTTTTATGTCCATGTAGTTCCTATTCAAAACCATTAAACTGCTCTGTGATATTAAGATAAAAATAGATTAGGACTCTTGCCCGTCTTTCATCACCGAAATTGAACATGTTTTCTAGAAGTAGAATAGAGAGTAAATGAAGAAGTGTACAATTGTTATGAAATGTTCAGGGGTTAGAATATAGCCCATCAAAGTACAAGGTATTTGCTTTTCCTTCCATTTCTTCTACTCTGATGTTGCAGCAAATGTCACTATGGTCCAGCATTTTTTAATAGGGGAATCATTCTGAATAGGGCGAACATAAAAACAAAACAAAAAACCCCTCTCCAGCTCTCAAAATCTCATGTGTTCAGTTGTTCTTCATGTTCAAGTTTTAAAATGAAGGGAAACCTTCACTGTTATATTGTTGCATGGAGGCAAACATGTTTTTCATCTAAACCAGAAGAGTGCCCTAACTAAAATGGAATGAAGTAAGTGATTGACATTGTTCTGTGTTTGGCCAAAGATGAGAGACCATTCAGAGGCCACAGTGAAAAAAAGCCTACCCTTCACTAACAGATGAAGGCTTTCTTTCATGTTAATCACAATCAATAGGATCACAATCCCACAGCTCTGTAGACAGACATTTGTCATTGTCATTGTCGTTCAGTTGTTTCAATCCTGTCCGACTCTACTTGACCGCATTTGGGGTTTTCTTGGCAAAGATATTAGAGTAGTTTGCCATTTCCTTTTCCAGCTCATTTTACAGATGAGGAAACCGAGGCAAGCAGACTTGCCCAGGGTCACACAGCTGGTAAGTGTCTGAGGCCAGATTTGAACTCAGGATGATGAATCTTCCTGACTCCAGGACCAGCACTATCCACTGCACCACCCACCTGCCATTAAGAATCTTGTATTCACTAGCAGACACTGGTCTCCAATTCTCTGCCCATATAAAACCATGAATCTATTGTGTATAGCTTGGGCTCTTTTATTCATATATTTAACATGTTAATAATGACCATTCACTACATTTTCTTGTGCTCTTTGGAATGACCTTCTCTCCTGTATATTTTTCAAATATTTTATTGACAAGTCTCTTTTTTTTTAACATCACTATCACCACTCCCACCATCACCCATTGCACTCCCCCTCCCCACCAAAAGACCTCCCTATAAAAAATACTCAAGTGTAGCTCTACCAACAATGCATCAGTGTGCTTTTTCTCTCAAAGCCCCTCTCAACAATTGTCTTTCCTTTTTTCATCTTTACCAATCTGATGAGTGTGAAGTAGAACCTCAGAGTTGTTTTGATTTGTATTTCTCTTATTAATGGTTTTTTTATGTGGTTGTTAATAGGTTGAATTTCTTTTGAAAACTTCCAGTTGGTATCTTTTAACCATTTATCTACTGGGGAATGGCCCTTGTTCTTACATATTTGTCAGTCAATAAGCATGTACTAAGTGCCTATTATGTGCCTGGCACTGTGCTAAATACTGAGGATAAAAAGAAACTTAAAAAGACTGGCCCTGCCCTGAAGGAGCTCACAATCTAATGAAGAAAACAAATATGTACAAATAAGCCACATAAAGGATGAATAGGATATAACTAATAAGGTACTATAATTTGGAAGGAGTGAGAAAGGTTTCCTGTAGATGAGATTTTAGTTGAGACCTTGAAGGAAGTCAGGAGGCAGAGATGAGGAGGGAGAGCATTCTAGACATGTGAGACAACCAGAGAAAATGCCTGGAGCTGAGAGATGGAATAGAACAGCAGGAAGGTCAGTCTCACTTGACTGAAGAGTACATAGTATAGCGGGGGATAGGTGTGGGTAAGAAAGAGTGATGGCATAAGGTGGAAAGGTAAGTGGGTCTAGGTTATGAAGGACTTTGAACGCCAGAGGGTTTTATATTTAATCCTGGATGTGATAGAGACCAATGTAGTTCATTGAGTATGAGAGTGACATGGTTGGATCTGTTTTTAAAAAATCACTTTGGTAGCTGAATGGAGAATGGACTAGAGTGGGGAGATACTTGTGGCAGGCAGAACAACCAGCAAATTGTTACAACAGTCCAAGTGTGAGAAGATAAAGGCCTGCATTAGGGTGCTGGCAATATCAGAGAGAAGGTGGTCATATTCAATATATGCTGTGAAAGTAAAAATAGGCCTTAGCAATAGATTGACTATCAGATGAGAAATAGTAAGGCTGACATCTAGGTTATGAGCATGGGGAGACTAGGAGGATGTTGGTGTCTTTGACAATAACAGAGAAATTAGGAAGTGAGGGGAGGTTTGGGGGAAAGAGAATGAGTTCAGTTTTGGATGTGCTGAGTCTAAGGCGCCTACAGGGCATCCAAGTCAAATGGTTTGAAGATGTGAGATTAGAGTTTAGCAGAGAGGTTAGGATTAGCATTGAGAATCCTCAACAGAAAAATAATCATTAAATCTATGCGTACTGTTGACATCTCCAAGTGAAGTAGTATATAGAGAACCAAGAGAGAGCAGTGTCCTTGGTTCCAACTTTCACATCTAAAGTGAGGGTATAATATTCATACCACCTACCTCTCAATGTTGTTGTACAGAAAATGTATGCCTAAACCATAAGGCACTATATTAATGTGAGCTATTATTTCTTATTTTTTGCATTACAAGGCACTGGTATATGCAGACACTAGAAATATTTAAACATATGGCCAAAATTCTAGTCTTTCCTTTATGAGCTAGGATGCATGACAGTACAGACACAGTCAATCTCAACAACAGTTCAAGGTGACCTGGATAGTCCAGTGGATCCCCATATCAACTTCTGTCTTGTTAACCTATAGAAGACCTACCTTTCTTACCTTTCTATGAAAGGGAAGGAAAGCAGACTATGAAACTACACACTCATTTTCAAAATGCAGAAATGGAATGCCAAATAAGATTTTATATTTGCCTGTCACTGATCTCTAATAAATTCATCATTTTAAATTTAATAACCTAGCTTTTTCTTTCAAATATTCTTATAAATGGATTCAGGATAAGGCTGCTTATTAATATTTTTATACAATAACAAATACAACAAACATTCTCATTAAACAATATTGTGGGGAATGAGTTTTTGCTGATGATTTAAAGATAAAGTAGGGTTCAAAATAGGGGTTCTAAGTTCTACTTAGTACACTAATAAAAGGAAAAGTCTAGAAAAGTTAATTTTTCTGAAGGATTTTTAAAAGAAAACTTCCATTTTGGCAGTATTATTTTACATCTAACTCTTTAGCTATCTTTATCTGAGAAACATCATTTTAAGATTATCAAGCCCTCACTGAATATAAGAAAAACATGAAAATATATTATTTAGAGGAGAAGTTACTTTCCTAGCTTCTCTAATATGATTACTTCTTAACACATTAATTACTAAATAATTATGGAATGATTAAGGCTGAAATAATTTATCCCATGGTAATATTAAAATATCTTAAACACTCAAATTTCTTTAAACATTTATTTCTATGCTTAATACTAACTTTATAGATTTAAATGTATTTCTCAAGCTAAGTTGGAAACTATTTACATTACATTTGGCTTGGAAGTAACATTAAATGTAACTTGAAGCAGTTAGAATTGTAGCCAGACTTTATGGCCACCTGACCAAGTTTTCCCTAAAGGATTAATAAAGGATTTGTTAAGAAACAAAACTCCTATTTTTTTTTTTGCCCTAGTAAAAACTGATGAGCTCAATTATAGATAAAATATTATCTGGAAAAATATCTGCAATATAGAAAGCACTGTAAGCTTTAAAACACAATGACAAGCCTCTACTCCACTTCAAAGCTTTTAAACAAGATTCAACAGCCGATTTTATTTACATATTTATGATATACATTAATGGTCTATTTGTGTTACAACTCAGTAAATCCAATACCATAAGCAAGAGTATGTGTGAACAAAAATTTTAGTCAAGTTGAAACAAATTTTCACAGGTGCTTTAAAAAAAAAGCCCCCTCCCCAAACCCCCAAACAAGCAGCCTTTTAAAAGTTGGACTATTGTAAAATTTTCTTCTTAAAACTGATTTTGTCAGCCATATTATAAGACTGGAAAATTTGCAAATATCATGTAAGCAAATTTGATGCATGCATGGCTAACACATTTACTCCTTGCTCTTAAGGTCATATTATAGGCAAATTGGAATAAATATCTTGGTAATGTGTATACATCAAGGCACATCCTTTTCTTGTGCTTTAGGAACAATTCACCTGTAACCTCTTAAAAAATTGTGCATTTTACAATTGTTCCAAACACTTAAAAGTTGTATTATAATAGTTCAATCTTAAGTAGTAGTTTCTTAGGTGGAGCTACCAAGGGCTTCCCCTTGGTGATTTTGGAAACGTGGGAGGCTGGTCAACTGGATACAGATGTGGACATTTTAAAAATATATGTACACTTGAATAAATGTAATTTTTAGCTTCCCTGTAATATACTTTTTGTTAAATTCATTTTCAATAATCAGCTGTGTTACAAATGACTTTTTCAGATTAGTATATTGCAGTGAGGGCTGCAACGAATTTTCGTTATTACTGAACTTGACTTATGCAGTATTCTTGTAACTTATTTGCATGTGTTGTTGGCTATTCTGCTTCTAAATTGATCCAGTTTTTCAACTACATTAAGCAATTAAACATGATACAATGTCTGAAAACATCAAACCTAGTTTTGACTTGTTCATGCTATAGCAAAAGAACAAGATTTTCCATTTATTGTACTAAAGTTAACATAGAAGGATTTTCCTCATTAATAGTGTTCAACTTCAACAATAACAAAGCTCTTCACCCTCAGGGTCAATTTCCTTGCCTTTGAAGAGATGACGAAACAAGGCCTATTCTGCTGGACATACTATGCAAGTTCATGGAATTTAAAAAAATACAAAACAAAACCTAGGACTGCCTACATAGTCAAGTGCAAACTTGATTTACAACCATGTGGCTCAATAAGTGCTTTAAAATGAAATAGAGTCCTTGACTTGAAAAGGATTGAATTTAAACAGTAAGTCACAAATCACAGATTTTAAGACATTAAAAGCTAATATTGTACACAACAGTGTACCTACAGACACTAGTAAATGCTTTAGTATCTGAATTTTCTTTTCAATCTGGAAATAGGGCAAGTCAAATCACAAAATTTTACCTCCATATTTTGACGATAAGACAGAAAGCCTAGTGGAGAAATATCCTTTTAAGCTCAAAATATACATTCAAAATAAAATGAAAACACGACTGAAACTATACAATCCTAAGTACAGTCTTTATAAAAATTAATCCATTAAAAATTATACCATGATAAACAATTAAATAGAAAGATTTGTTTCAAATTTCTCTACATTAGATAACTAAAATTGGGGAGGGGGGAGAGAAACTTCTTGACAGAATCTTTAGGCTGGACAGACTGTTTAGCGATGCAGATAGTATGTCATCAAGCAGCAAAAAACCTTGAAATAGGGACTCTGAGCTGTAAGTCCAATGCTGTAAACATGTGCAAGTTTATGGCACAGGAAGAGTCATCACCAAAATTTCCTCTAGCTGTTACTGTGCTCACTCTGGTTCTGAAACATGTGCCACTTCAACTTCCACTGTTTCAATAGCTTCTGTTACTTCAGATATTTTCTGTCCTTGCTGCTGTGCCAGTACATAATTAACTACTTGCATAATACTTTGGTCAGAAAGGGTTGACACCGATGCACATTCCTCAGTAGCTGCAACAGCTTCAATAGCTTCAATGGTTTCTCCGGTCACTACTACAGTCTCGATTTCCTGAGGACCACTGCTTTCTTGTTCTTGCATGCCTGACGTTAAGATGCTAAAGGCATGTTCCACTTGAGTTCCCTGGTTATGAAACTGAAGGGTATCTTTCTCCAGCATAATCTTGCAAGGCACATAATCCCTGTGGAATTTGGTCATGTGTTTCCGGAGTGTTCGAGCATCAATATAAGCTTCATTGCATACGGGACAGACATAAGGCCGTTCACCTGTGTGTGTTCTTACATGGCGTTTCAGGGAACGCGCATCAGCCCAAGCAACCCCACACGTTAAGCATTCAAATGGCTTAACTCCTATAGGAAGAAAAAAATAATACATTAAATAGTTGCCAGGAAATTATTAACTTTTATGGTTTCCCACATAGAGGCCGAAGTTTTAAAGTCACAGAAGTCTAACTTGCTTTATGGTAGTTAATGAAATGATCATATTAGAACAATCAAGATTATGTTCCATGTTTTTATTCCATATTGATCCATGATTTCTCCCTTAGATCTTTATGTTACAAATAACATGATTTTAATGAAGTCACATGGGCACAAGAAGATGGATCACTTTTTTATTATATATAATGTCCAAAACAAGTCATTACCTCTTTATTTCTCTTCCTATGGCTTTTTCATGGCGCCATCATCTTTCTCAAGGTTTGCAACTCTGGAGCTTTCCTTGATGCTAGCGTCTCCTCCTCCCCCCACTGCTGGTCCAATCACTTGCCAAGTCTTATACTGATTCTATCTCCACACATTCTATCAAATATATTACTTCCTCTCCACTCAGTCACTGTGCTTGTTGAGCCCCCTCATTGCCTGCCACTCTCTAGATAAAAAATCATCAATGGCTCCCTACTCTTTTTAGGACAAAACACAACCTCCTTAGCCTGGGTCATTTAAAGCTCTACACAATGTGGGTACAATCTACCTTTTCAGATTTATTTCATGTTACTACTCACCCCTTCCACATACTATGTTTTAGCCAAATTGGTGTAACTAGTTAGTTGTTCCTTGAACCCAACACTCCATCTCCCATCACTCTGCCTCTGGATATGCTGTCCCCCACGTCTAGGATTCACTTCCTATTCCTCTTCACCTCTTAGAATCCTTGGATTTCTTAAAGGCCCAATTTAAGTTCCACCTCTTACTCAAATTCAACTTGAAGATTCCCCATCTTCCCAGTCGTTAGTTCTCTTTCCTTCCTCAAGCTGCTCTGTATTTACTTCTCTGTGTACAAATTGCCTATACCCAGTAGAAAATAAACTCCTTCAGGGCAGGGACTTTGATGTTTGTCTTTTTAAGCCCCCCTTGTTACCATACCCACCACAGTACCTAGCACAGTGGGACTTGTTATAGACAAATATAGTAAAACCTTTTATTCCTTGAGGACTGAAAGAAAATGCTGTAAGTAGCAGTAAAACTATAAACTGGGGGAAATTACCTGCTTTTTTTAAAAATTTGAATTCCAAACTCTTTACTTTTCTTCTAGGCCCTTCCCACTCACTGAGAAAGCAAGAATAATACTTTTTATATACATGAAATCATGTAAAATATATTTCCATGTTAGCCATATTGTTAAAAAAAAAAGAAAAATAAGAAAATGAAGAAAAAAATGCTTCAATCACTATGTAGAGTTTATTAGCCCTTCTTTTGGAGGTAGGTAGCATTTTTCATCAAGAGTACTTTGTGGGGGCGGAGCCAAGATGGCAGCGGGAAAGCAGGGTTAGCGTGAGTTCCCTGCCAAGTCCCTCCAAAAACCTATAAAAAATGGCTCTGAACCAATTCTAGAACTGCAGAACCCACAAAACAGCAGAGGGAAGCAGGGCTCCAGCCCGGGACAGCCTGAATGGTTGCTGGGTAAGGTGTATCCCACAAGGAGCTGGGAGCGGGGCGGAGCAGAGCCCAGTGTGGATGGCACAGACCAACCAGACCAGGAGCCAGGTGGAGCGGGCCCTAGCCCTGAATCAGTGAGCTGTGGCAGTTACCAGACTTCTCAACCCACAAACAC
>JAQQSZ010017680.1:0-10746 GCA_028646595.1 Phalanger gymnotis | reverse complement strand
GGAGAAATTCAGAAGCTGCTAAATGAAAAATGAGAACTCCACAGGGTTTACCAGTAGGATAGTTCATCTGTCTCTAAGAAGGCAGCATTTCATGCCATCAAAAGTAAAATATAAGCAAAGCTTAGAGAGATGCAGGATTCTTGTTAAGAAAGCAGGAGAAATTCAGTTTTATGCTGATAGTAACAATGCAAAGTGATTTTATGATGCCTTGAAGGCTATTTATGAGTCAAAGACCTATGATGCATCTCAACTACTCAGGGCTGATGGAACTGCATTGATTAGTAATAAAGATATTATCCTAGAGAGATGGGCCGAACACTTCCATAGTGTTCTCAACAGACCATCATCAATCAATGCTGAGGCTATTGACCATTTACCTCAGGTTGAAGTCATTCCCTCTCTAGGTGAAGTTCCAACAGAAGAAGAGGTTTTGAATGTCATTAGGCACCTTTCCTGTAGCAAAGCACCTGGTACTGATTCCATTACAGCTGAGATTTACAAGGTAAAGGATCCATTGCTCATACAAAAATGACTGAAATTTTCCAGGTTATATGGCAAGAGGAAGTTATCCCCCAGGAGTTCAAGGACGCCTCCATTGTCCCTCTCTATAAAGGTAAAGGAAATAGATTGTCCTGTGACAATTACAGGAGGGTCTCTCTCTCTTAGTCATTGCTGGAAAGATTCTTGCTAGTCTTCCTTAATAGGCTATTCCTTCACTTGGAAGATGGTCGTCTACCTAAGAACCAGTGTTGCTTCAGAAAGGGCCTAGGAACAATCAATATGGTGTTTACTGCCCAACAACTCCAGGAGAAATGCCAAGAGCACAACAGAGGTCTGTACACAACATTTCTAGATCTGTCCAAGGCCTTTGATACTATTAGTCATGAAAGCTTATGGAAAATTATGTCAAAATTTGGTTGCCTGGAGGAGTTCATCAGTATTGTACTTCAGTTTCACGACAGCATACTTGCCTATGTTATGGAAAATGGACAATGCTTTCATGCTTTTTCTGTCACCAATGGAGTGAAACAAGGCTGCATGCTTGCTCCCATGCTTTTTAGCATGACGTTTCTAGCCATGTTCTCAAACGCTTTCAATGAGGATGAACATGGCATCAAGGTCAACTACTAGACTGATGGTAAATTTATCAACTTGAAAAGGCTGCCAGCCAAGATTGCATGATTTTGTGTGTACAGATGATTTTGCACTCAATGCAGCCTCTGAAGCTGAAATGAAACAAAGTATGGATCAATTCTCTGCTGCTTATGCTAATTTTGGCCTAACAATTAACACCAAGAAAACATAAGTGCTCCATCAGCCACCACCACACCATCCATATGTGGCTCCATCAGTTACAGCAAATAGAGAAATTTTGAATGCTATAGATAAGTTCACTTACCTTGGTAGTGTACTTTCCAGGGATGTACACATTGATAATGAAGTTGATGCACACATTGCCAGAGCTACTTCAGTGTTTGGGAGGCTCCAAAAGAAAGTATGGAAGAGGAGACTGACTATCAAACTAAAGGTCTACAGAGCCATTGTGATGACCTCACTGCTCTGTGCCTGGACAGTCTATCAGCACCATGGCAGAAACTGAATCACTTCCATTTGAATTGTCTTAGGAAGATTCTGAAGATCACCTGGCAGGATAAGGTACCTGATACTGAGGTTCTTCCTCGAACTGAACAGCCAAGCATTCAAACTCTGTTTTAGAGAACACAACTCCAAAAGGCTGGCCATGTTGTTTGAATACAAAATATTGTAACAATGTTACTTGCAGCTGTTGTGGCTGTGTAAGGACAATAACACCAGCACACAGGAGGGTTGCTAGCACAGGTTCTTTGAATTGCTTTTCTAAAGAAAGCAACATTAAGGGGTTAACAATCTTACTTTAATTAAACATATACCATTCACTTAGCTCAGGGCAAAAAGTCAGCACCCTGAGCTTCCGAACAAATACAAACAGAAATTACAAACAGAGAAAATATAAACAGAGCAAATAACACAAATCAACATACAGACTTCTAACTATCTGACCACAGTAATACATACACTTACCGTATAGAGAAGTACTAACATCTGGGTTTTCAAAGCTAGGGGTTCCTTAATAGTTACCCATAGTCTCCACACCAACACTCTTCCAATGAGTGAACTCCGAACAAAATGCTAACCTCAGAGTATGTATACATTTCTTCAGGGCCAGAGAACTTCACACCTCTTGAGGGCTTCACACCTCTAGTGACCTAATTAGCAAAAGGATGTGGACCTTCCTACAGACAAAGGCAAGACTCAGTCAAAGGCACTTGATTGTCTTGGTGCTGAGAAGCACTCCAAAAAAAAAAAAAACAGTAAAAAGTCACACTTTGCTTGCCCTTACGGAGAACTTACCCAGAACAAGCATTCACAGAGTGGTCAGAAGAAGCAATACAAGGACACTCTCAAGGTCTCTCTTAAGAACTTTGGAACTGATTGTATGACATGGGAGACACTGGCACAGGACCACTTTGCATGTCATGCCCACATCAAAGAAGGTGCTGTGCTCTATGAGCAAAGCCAAATTGAGACAGCTCAAAGGAAATGTAAGATGTGCAAATTTGGAGTGTCTACCCCAAATGTTTTCATGGATTATTTGTGCCAGATCTGTGGTAGAACATCCTGAGTTCGTATTGGTCTGATCAGCCACAGTTGTACACGTTGAAACTTGACTCTAGCATAATGATGTCGTTTTTGTCCTCTTTGAGAATGAAAGACAACCACCATCTCTACCACCACCACCACCATACTGTCATTAGAACAATGAGAGAGTCCACGAGATACATGTGAGAAATGATTATTTCGCTCTTGTATTAATAATTAATTACTGAAGCAGAACCAAGGCTTTTCCCCTTTTCTACTTTTTCATCCAGAAACCAACCAGTGTGGGAAATCTCTCTCAAAGATATACCCAGACCAAGATCTAATCAGACAGTAAAAGAAATTCTAAGTTTAGCTACTGGATTCATTCCTACTCATTGTGTTTGCTCACACAGGTCTGGAAAAATGTGGCTCCTCCCTTTTGTCAGAATGCTGATATGGGATATGGAAATTGATAAGTCTCTTTAACCAAGATTTGGGTGATCCAAGTCACATACCACAAGACTCTCAATACAATATAGCCCAGCCTCTCATTGTAATATTATTTTTCTCATTAATTATCAACCAGAGTTGAATGACTATATCTTTATTAAGAAATATGCTTGCATTATTAATAAAATGATTACTTACCCAGAAATCATGTTTCTCAAACTTCTTAAAAGTCACACACAGAAAGAAACATGTTATTCACATTCTTTTAGGGAGGTCGTGTACTCAAAATGAAGTTTGAGACATATATACTTTGGGACATCGCCAAGGTAAGAATTAGTTTGCTTAATTATCCAAATTTATTACAATTATTTTTCTTTTCTTTTCTCCTCAATGGAGCTTGGCAGAAGAGAGTGAAAAGGATATTTCTATTCATTGAAAATAAATGAATCAAATAAAAATAAAATTACATAGAATTTAAAAAAGAAAACAGAAGGAATTCATCTTTTTTAGAAACATGAGAAGTTGGGAGTTTCTGATTTTAGTCTATGATAATTGTATGCAACATTTCACATGAAATGAACTTTAAGATACATGAATGGATTCAATTTAAACAATCCACACACAAAACCTCAAAACAAGGCAATAACAACTATGTTTGTTTTGCTTTCAAGACCTGGTCATATTCAGTGACAAACCTGGTATATCAAAAGAGCAAGTTTCCTCCTTCTTAAAATTCTCAACCCCATTGTAAAGAGAAATTGAAATGGCTGGAGGCATTTAAAATGTGGGAACAATAAATTGAATATGTGTCGATTTTAACAAACAAAATATTCCAGAATCCATTGAACCTATTTCATGTCTTCGTTGGAAGAAAATGTACAGAATAAGCAGTCTGATTATTCTAAAGTGAGTTTTAGGAAATCTGTGTCCCCTCCTACACTTTCTAGAGTCATTGAAAGGTCATACATAGTATATGCATCACACTAACATGTGCAATCTGGAACCCCTTGCCTACCCTACCCTACCCTCCCCCTCAAAAGAAAAGCATACAGAGCTAAGGATGTTAAGGTTTTGCCCATGCTTGGATTAAATCTTATTAAATCTAATTCAATTCAATTAGTACGTATTTAGTACAAGGGACTACTATGCAAGGTACTCTGGAGAAAGATCAAATAAATCAGATCTTGCTCTCAAGCAGTTTATAATCCTATGACCTAACCTAAAAGTTATACCTCCCAGCCATAATCCCAAAACAAAATGCTCCTTTGCTGTTAGATATTTTATAAACCAATTGAATCTGAGAAGGAGGATCTAAGGAGGGGAGCCAAGCCTGATTACTGAAAAGAAAAAGAGAAAAATGCAATTACAGTTTGGATGATAAGATATGCTTATATTCAGATGCTGAAATGTGTTGTGATGCTCCTGGAATACCTCACTTTAAGTGCCCTGTATTGAAGTAATGAATGTGTTGCCAATAACATCATACTTGTCAGGATACCCAATCCTTTAATTTTTCCTGCTTAGCTTCATTGACTTGAAACCTGGTTGCAACAGTCTCCTGATTTCCCAAGTACATTCCAAGAAGTTATATTAGTACCATTCCTGTCTTCTGATTATTATCTCTTCCTTCCAACCTGAAACAGTTGCAGTAATCCGATCTCCACCAAAACATTTATTTAATCTTCATCCTTATCCCTCTATTCATACATAAAAGGCAAAAACAATCCCTGTCTTCACATCAGTGTAACAGGGGTGGGAGGTAAACATACAAAAAGAGGTACAGGATAAGTTGGAGATGTTCAACAGAGAGAAGACGCTGGGATTAAGAGAGATCAGGAAACTCTTATTGTAGAAGGTAGGATTTTAGCTGGGATTTAAAGGAAGCTAGGAAGCAGGGAGGAGTAGAAAGAGAATTCTAGGCATGGGGATTAGCCAGTGAAAATACCTAGAGTTGGGAGATAGAGTGTCTACTTTGAACAATAGTTGTCAAAGTGCAAGGAAGAGTGACATGGGTGGAGGGTAGAAAGATAACTGAGAGGGCAATCTTTGCTTTTGCTTCCACCTTCATTCAGGTGTGACTTCAGTTCACTCCTTCCTCAGGGGTGGAGCTTTATTTTTGGAGCCAGAAGAAATTAAAAGTAAAGAAAATGGCCCCTGCTTTCTCCCTCAGCAGCCTAGGGTACTTGTTTACCAGCTCATTTAACAGGAGAAATTGGGTTCCAACTTGTATTCTCTTTTTCCTTCTAATGCATTGCATTGCCAATTAAATATGCATCTTGAACCCCTACTCATTTTCCACTCGCAAAATCCAAAGCAGGTTTATAAAACCTTAATACTTCAGTTTTAACTGGATATCTTCTGAGTGCCCTTCCTCTGTTCCCAATCTCACCACAAGGATTTGAGTAAGAATAAATGGCACTGATTGAAATAGTTGTTGGGATTTTAATACACTGTCATACACATCCTGAGGAACACTTACAACAATACCATCTATAATGAAAGCACTTCTAAAGTCAGCCGCTGTCTGTCACAATAAGAAGGGGAGAGGAGGCAAGGTCACTGAAGCTGACTTCTCCTCCATGCAACAATCCATCAGAGAAATAAAACAAGTAATGGAATAAATAGGATTGGATTAAGAGTAGAGTGTATCTCAGACCCCAAAGAAAGCACAGGTGGAAAGTTATCATGAAAGTCTCCCCAGGACTCCATCCTGTCAACATGGCCCTGCAATATGAACTGCTGAATATTTCATCCATAACGACAAAGTTCAACATAAAGACATGGGTATGACAGTGTTTGGTCTCCAATGTCAACCATTCTCCATCCATTCTCAGGGTCAAAATCTCTTTACTGTCCATCTTACTTGTATGGTTTTACTTCTCCCTCTGCCATCTCACCCTCCTATCCCCAAAGTCAGGGTCAAAAGTATTCTCAGTAGTTCTGACCTCATTTCTGGTCTGAAACTCCCTCAGAGTTTGAAGAATGCTCAGAAAAAAAATGTCTGAGCTTAATGATTTTCTTCCTCCTGGTGCATTGCACATAGCAAATACTACATGAATGTTTGTTGAATTGAATGAAATTACTATGTCCTATATATGTAGCTTTGCTATGCTAAATTTTTGTAATAAACTCCAAGGAGGTAGGTTTGGAATATTTTTAAAGTTTTAAGCAAGCTCTTAGAAGAAGTATCTAGTTTAATGATAGTAAATGATTTTATATGATAATTCAAAGTTTGCAAATATATTTATGTATGCTATTTTATTATTTATTCACAGATCTTCCTGTGAAATAAAAGCTGACCTTGCCTCTAATTTTATAGAGGTAGAAACTGAGATTTAAAGAGATTTTCTTTTTAAACTATGATCCAGTTGCTAACTATTGTTCAGAGTGAGATTCAAACCCAGGTTTTCCTGACTCAAGCCCAGTGCTCTATCCTGTAAGATTTTACTAATCTCAACTGCTCAGGTTAATGCTGGCTTTTCGCATATTATTCCCTTTTATTTCTAATACCCAGTGAATTGACCTTTCTGCGATGCCTTGAAGCTGAATCAGAAGTGAAAAGAGTTTCTCCTTCTAAAACATTATATTGAGGCCACATAAATAAGATAAAGCGTTAAACAGGCAGAGCTTCAACTCTTTTGCATTTGATCTAAAGAAGACTTGAAGGTCAAGGAAAGCAGATTTGTGTAGTTCCTCAAAGGAGGCTTAAAAAGAAAATAAAACATCCCATTATGAAAAACTAAAGATAAAAGTATTATCCTCCTATGTGAGCTCATATGGCCAAATATCAACACATTTAAAATTAAATGTTTCTTTTGTACAGTCAGGGTCAGTCCCAAGCTTAAAAACCAGGTCTTTGTTTGCCAGGACAGTGCAGATTTTTGACATCCTCTATCTCATGAGAACTCATCATTGAGGCAGCATGGCATAATGTAGAGATCTGCTCTCAAAGCCTGGAAGACCTGAGGTTAAGATCTGCCTCTGACATATACTATGTCTGAGCGGCCCTATGGGAGAGATGTTAACAGAAATGTACCCATCCTTGCCAGCACCAGTGAATTCACCTGTACAGTGGTCAGAGGAGGAAAAGGGTGAGCTTTTATAATTTTCTTGGAGTACTCATCTCATTGCCCCACCCTCAATCTCTCCCTGCTCTTTTTCATTGGCTGGTTAGATGCTTGTTCATTTTATGTTTCCTACAAAGAAATCGGGCTGTGATTTTCAAATCTTCACAACTAATAATCATATTTATTTTACAGTACTATACTCAATTAATAACCTCCTCTAATCTTTCAAAGATTATCCAGCAGAAAACCAGCATTAGAAAGTGCTTCTAAGGTAGAAAGTTTTGTTCAGTTCAAATCAATCAGATAATAATAATAATTAATAATAATAATACTGAGCACTTATGTTGTGATTCAGGGTTCACAAAGCACTTTACAAATATTATTTTATTTGATCCTCCTAAAAAACCCTTCAAGGTAGGTGTTATTAATATCACCATTTTACAGATGAGGAAACTGAGGTTAAGAGGTTAAGTGACTTTGTAGAAACAATCAGCTAGCAGCTATTGTGGCTATGTAAAACCAACAACCAGCACAAAGAAGGGCTGCTAACATAGGTTCTTTGATCTGCTTTTCC
The DNA here is from genome assembly GCA_028646595.1 of Phalanger gymnotis. Classification (NCBI taxonomy): domain Eukaryota; kingdom Metazoa; phylum Chordata; class Mammalia; order Diprotodontia; family Phalangeridae; genus Phalanger; species Phalanger gymnotis. The sequence goes on along the minus strand of JAQQSZ010017680.1, from coordinate 3,036 downwards.
AAGGAAAACAACTTTAAGGGGTTAATCATCTCAGTTTAATTAAACGTACATACATTATTCACCTAGTTCAGGGGAGAAAGATCAGCCCCCTGAACTTCAGGGCAAATAGAATCAGAAATTACAAACATCAGACCTTGTCCGATTCAAATCACAATTCATAGTTACCAGAGACACACCAGCATCTATCTGTCTGGGTTATCAAAGCCGGGGGGGGGGGCAGGTTTAACGGCTTGCCCAGAGTCTCATCACTCATATTCTTTCAGTGAGTGTACCCCCAAAAGTCAAATGACAACCTTGGATCATATATACCTGTCTCAGGGCCCTGAGGCATTTGAGGCTTACCATTTAAAGTGTGAGAAATCACTAACACCAAGAGTGTGGGAAAGCTCCAACCAATAGTACCACATCATATACAGTTTAATGACTCTGAATTGTCTGATGGTCTTATTGCTGAAAAACACTCCAAGACAGAAAAGATCCCACCATGCTTGCCCCATTCAAACAAAGAACAGTGAAAAATCCCATTTCGGTTGCCGTTGCAAACTTGCAGGGGTCACACAAGTATCTGAGGCTGGATTTCACCTAAGATATTCCCATCTCCAGGCCCAGTGCTCCTGCAGGCACCTAGCTACACCTACTAGATCTAAAGCAATGTGCAAGGGCACCAAGAGACCATAGGGTTATAGAAAAATGAATCTGGAACTGAAAGGTGTCTCTGACATTATCTAGTTCAAATATTCCTCAATTTACAGAAGAGAAAACTCAAGCCTGGGGAAAAAAACTTATTTGCTCAAGGTCACACCTGGAGTAAGCTGCCAGATGTGGAATCTGAACCTGCATTCTCTTAATGGTAGTGTTCTTTCCCACTTTTAAAAATAGCACCTTAAGGGTTTATCTTCTGCTGGGGGCAGGGGAGCAACATGTTTAGAAATAAGTGATTACAAAATTTAAAAACAAATAATTTCAGTGGAGTCACACTAACAACTGAGAATATCCAGAAAGGTTTCATGTAACTTCATGCCTGAAAGAAACCCTTCACCTGAAAAAGCAGATATTAAGAGTGAGCAATCCAGAAATGCGGGGCAGTCTATTCAAAGGCAGGGAGTCAGTCAGGAGATGAGAAGTCATGTCTAAGTCACAGCAAGTAGACACATTTAGTTGTAATGTAACATGCACATGAGGGAGTAATATGAAATTATTCAGAATTATTGAGCCACAAACATTCAGGAAAAACTTTAAAGGCCTGGAGCATCATGACCTGCATCAATGAAGGGAATGACCTCACTAATCATAGGAGAGTAGAGTTAGAGCTAGAAGAAAGCTTAGAGGCTACTGAAGTGTAATTCCTTCATTTTACAGATGAGGAACCTGAGGCACCAGGGGATATCTGACTTATCCAGTGAAATACATCTAGTAAGTGTTTAGGGAGGATTTGAAACCAAATCTTCCTGACCCTAAGTCCAGTGCCCTATTCCCTGTGCCATCTTTCTCATGAAATCATAGATCCACAGTGGAGTAAAATAAAGTTGATATTAGATTTTTAAAAGGCTCTCAAATCATAAAAATTGTTTATTTTTATAAATTGTTTCAAAAACATCCTTTTAAAAACATGTTTTGCATAAAGAAATATAGGTTAAAATTCCATTGTTCAAGTACTAAGCACAGCAAAGGTTAAAAGAGAGCTTACTTTTTGCATGTTTTCCTCTCCAAAAGGAACTCCTCACGAGACTTCAAAAGCTCCATATTGTCTAGTATTTGTAAACAAAGGGGAATTAAATGCCAACTCCATGCCACATTATGTTAGCTGAACCTAAAGTCAGCTTAATTTTTATCCAATTGAGTTCAATCACTGTGACCCTTTGTCCTTCAGCTTTAACAAGGAGAATGCAGTTCACACTGAACAAGTCTAACTCCAGAGGATCTCAGGGGGTCTCTTCAAATAGATCTCTCTTTCTCTCCCGTGTACCAATAAACTCTCTAAGATTGATCTGAACTGATGGTATTCAAGGACTATGTTTGCTGTGTCAAGAGTTCTAAATATCTGTGCAGGTATACCACATTCTAGCTAAGAGAATGGCTATGGAAGGAAGGGAGGGAGCAAAGGAGGGAGGAAGGAAGGACGGAAGGAAGGAAGGAAGGAAGGAAGGAAGGAAGGAAGGAAGGAAGGAAGGAAGGAAGGAAGGAAGGAAGGAAGGAAGGAAGGGAGGGGAATAGAGGAGAGGAAGAGGTAAAGGGAGAAGAGGGATAAAATATCTTCCAGGAAGGGAGGAACAGAGGAAGGAAGGGGAGGAGAGGAGAGGAATAGGGAAAGAGATAAGAGAGGGAAAAATATCCTCCAAGATAAGTGAGGTGGCTCTTGCTTTCTTGAAACCCACGGAGAAAAATTGTTCCATATGACAAATGAACATTCCAAACCTATGAAGCAATGAAACAACAGTGTAGGGAAGAAAGGGATCCCTTCCTTCCAAGAAAACACCTAGAGCATCCAGAAAAGAGGGATACATTGGCTGAAATAACATACTATCAATTCCCTTACATAGTTCAGTGTCCTATGTGTGGAAAAGATTCTAAGGACTCTTTTTCTTCAAAAAGAAGAGCGATTTAATTGTCTTCCTGCCACATCAACATTAACTTACTGGCAAGGTCATCTATTCATATATTCTATTGACACCATGTTCTGGAATAATCTGTTTGTGATTTATGATTTCTTTACATCACACTTCTTTTCCTTAGCTTTTTTTTAAATGCTCTAGCCGTTGTAGGCGCTTAATAAATTAGGTCCAAGGATTTAATTGATTGCTTAATTGATTTGAGACTTGGATTGCGAGGCTGAGAATACTCTTATTTGTGGTTTGAGAAATGTTTTGCACGTGTGTGATTTTGCTGGAATGAAGAAATCTTGGTCTGGAAATTCCATTGATGAAGATCAGTAGCTCACCTGTATTTTATAATCTTAGAGTAATGATTTGGCCTCTGAGAACTTAAATGACTCGGCCATTGTTGTTGTTCAGTTGTGTCCAAATGTTCATGAGCCTA
>JAQQSZ010017679.1:0-10746 GCA_028646595.1 Phalanger gymnotis | reverse complement strand
CAGCTCAGTAATTCATGCCTGTAGGGCACTCTCCACTCGTCTCCTGGTCTGGTAGGTCCGCGTCTGGTCTGTTCCCGCTGTGCGCGCTGGGCTCAGCTCCGCTCCCCTCAGCTGGGGGCTGGGAGCTCCATGTGGGACAGACCTTACCCGGAGACCATCCAGGCTGTCCTGGGCTGGAGCCTTGCTTCCCTCTGCCATTTTGTGGGTTCTGCAGCTCTAGAATTGGTTCAGAGCCATTTTTTTATAGGTTTTTGGAGGGACTTGGTGGGGAGCTCACGCCAGTCACTGCTTCCCATCTGCCATCTTGGCTCCGCCCCCCCTCCCCTCCCTTATCTCACAGTTTTCCACTTGCTACTTCTTCCCTCCCTTTTGACCACCCCCCTCCCTTTTTTTCCCCTTTCCTCTCCTACTACCTACAAGACAAGTTAGATTTCTATACTTATCAGGGTATGTTATTCCCTTTTTGAACCAAATACAATGAAAGCAAAGCTCAAATACTGCTCTTCTCCCTCCCTTCTTTCCCTCCACTATAATGTGTTTTTGTGCCTCTTCCCTTGATATAATTTACCCTTTTCTACTACCTCCTTACCTTTTCTCCCAGAATCCTCCCTTTACATCTCTTAATTATGTTTGTTTTTTTTAATAGAGACATTCACAGTCTATGTGTATCCCTTTCAATTGTCATAATATCTGTACTATTCTCAAGATTGACATATATATATATATATGTATGTGTGTGTATATATATACATATAGTGATATAATCCTATATAAAGATGTAAATAATTTGCCCTTATTGATTAATAAGGTTTGAGGGGGTGGGGTTTCCTGTTTACCTTTTTATATTTCTCTTGAGTTTTGTGTTTGAAGACCAAATTTTCCATTAAGTTCTGGCCTTTTCATCAGAAAGGTCTGAAATTCCCTTATTTCACTCAAAGTCCATCTCCTTGCCTGAAAAATTATGCTCACTTTTGCTGGGTAGTTGATCCTTGGTTGTAGTCCCAACTCCTTTGCCCTTCAGAATATCATATTCCAATTTCTCCTGCCATTTAATGTAGAAGCTGAAAGATCCTGAGTGATCCTGACTATAGTTCACGAAATTTAATTGTTTCTTTTTGGCTGCTTGCAGTATTTTCTCCTTGACTTTGTAATTCTGAAATTTGGCTATAATATTTCTTGGAGTTTTCAATTTTGGATCTCTTTCAGGGGGTGACTGGTGGATTCTTTCAATGACTATTTTACCCTCTGGTTCTAGGACCTCTGGGCAGTTATCTTTGATAATTTCTTTGAAGATACTGTCAAGGCTCTTTTTTTCATTGTGGATTTCCAGTAGACTTATCATTCTGGTAGAATTATCATTCTTAGATTATCTCTCCTAGATCTACTTTCCAGGTCAGTTGTTTTTCCAATCAGATATTTCACATTTTCTTCCATTTTTTATTCTTTACCTTTTGTTTTACTACTTCTTGATGCCTTATAGAATCATTAGCTTCCACTTGCTCAATTCTAATTTTTAATGAGTTGCTATCTTCATTTTGCTTTTGAGTCTCCTTTTCCAATTGGTCGATTTTACCAATCAGGGTGTCATTTTCTCTATTTAGATTCTGAATCTCCGTAGCCATTTCACTGATCTTTATTTTTTAAAGACTTGATTTTGTCAGTGGTTTGTTTTTCCATTTTTTCTTTTACCTCCCTAATTTGGTTTTTTAAAATCTTCCTTTAGCTCTTCCAGTAATGCTTTTTGGGCTGGAGACCAGTTCACATTACCTTTTGAGGTATTAGATGTGGATATGGTGTCATTGTTATCTTCTTCCAAATTGGTATTTTGATCATCCCTGTCTCCATAAAAAGAATCAATGGTCCTCGGTTTTTTCATGTTCTTCCTCATGTTGGTTAGTTTTTTCCTGGCTTTACCATGGATTTCTGCTTTGGGGGCTCAGGGTTCTGGGGATTGTGAGTCTGGTTACTGGCTTTGTGTATTATACCCTTCAGTTTCCTGAGGTGCAAGGGAGGGGTCTGGCTGCCTGAATTCTCCTTTTCCCCTGGGGTTGCTCTCCAGCACTGTTGCTCTTCAGCAATGGTCTCAGCTGTTTGTTGTCTATGCTGGTTTCTGCCACTTCCCCTGGCTGTGCAAAGGTATGTCTGGGCTCCTGGTGTTGACCTCTGCTGGCTATGCCCTTCTGGGACTCAGGAACTCCCACTGCTCGGCCACTGAAGCCCCACTTCTGTCTCCTCTAGTCCACTGTTTTTCCTGAGGAATTCTCTGGGTCAGGGAGAGAGGGATTAGAGTTGTTTACCTGGCTATTATGTCTTTCTGAAGTTCAAGAAGGCATGTTTCAAACCTTTGGGCTGCAAGCCTCAGGAGCAGATGTCTCATGACCAGAGGCGTTGTGCTGCTGCCTCTCGTAGCTTCAACAGACTCCCATCCTGTGTTGAGAGGCCTGAGGATCTCTGCCAGTTTCAGGCACCCAGCTTTCTCCCAGCCTGGATCACTGGCTGGTTTCTGCAGCTGCTTCCGCTTTGGTGCTGTCTGGTGCAGCTCCACACACCGAGCACTCTCCCAGCCTACAGATCCGTCCTGCAGACCTTTCTGTAGACTCTCCTGACTTGGAAATTTGCCCCACTCAGACTGCTAGTGGCTTCTAACTCTCAAATCTGCTCAGATTCACTTTTTTAGAGGTATCTGACAGAACTTGTGAGAGAGCTCCAGTAAGACGCTGCTTTCATGCGGACTTCTTGGCTTCCCAATCAAAACTAAATTAACAAAATTATAAAGATCAAGTATGACTCAAATGAAGACCTATGAAAGAACATCCCCAAGCCACTTGTTTGTGGAAATGAGAGGTCCACAGGTGTTACACATTGCACATGTTTTTAGACTTTTTCAATTACTGATCAGTTCTGTTGATTTTTTTCTTGCCTTTAAAAAATACTGTTTGTTATATGAGATGATTCTCTGAGAGGAAGAAGGATATTAGGGGAAACTATGATGATGTAAAAAACAGAAGACATCTATAAAAATTTATTTTAAAAAATAGGCACATTAATACTTGTCTTGTACACGAAGTAACCTGCAAAGCACTATACAAATTTAAAGTGACATGGGAAAGTGAGAGTCCCAATGTACTCTGTTCTACTTGGACTACATTTGGAGTATTATATTTATTTTAGCTCTAGTTGCCACATTTTAAGAAGAACATTGATGACAAGCAACCAGGCTGGTGAAGGGCTGAGACTAGAAAAGAGACTATTTAGGGGAGACATAAAAGTTGTCTTCCAGGAACTTCATGTGGAAGACAGATGAGACCTGTTCTATTTGGCCTTTGGGGAAAGGAGTAAGAGCAATAGGTAGGAGTTACAGAGAGGCATATTTAGTATTCACATAATGAAAAACTTCCTAACAATTGAGCTACCCCAAAGTAGAAAGGGCTACCTGGGAAGGTAGTAGGTTCCCTCTTGATGGACTTCTTCAAGCAAAAACTGGATAATTATTTTTCAGGTCTACAACAGGATGGATTCTTGCTCAGGTAGGAGTTGGCCTAGATATCCTCTGATGTCTCTTCGACTTCTGAGATTCTGTGAAAGGAAGAATCCAAGCAAAAAATGAGAAACTATGAGTATTTTACAAACCGAAGGAAACTGAGATAATAATAACAGTTCACATTTCTACAGTATTGTGGATTACAAAGCACCTTCCTCTAACTCTGGGAGGTAGGTGGAGTTTTAAGGGGATCATCAATAAGCTCCTCTCCTTCTTCTATATACATACACCCATTATAGAAGTGAGAGAAATAAGTTGTCCCCCCTTCTCTCTCCTCCCCCCTGCCTCCCCAAAAAGCAAAATAACTTTAAAGATTCAACCAAGATCAGCTTCTTCTAAAACCTCCTCGGGAATAATATCCCAACGGAAAACATCACCAAATGAAGCAAATGATCAACAAGCAGGAAATGAATAAGATGAGCAAACAGAAATTTTGATGAGTTTACCTCCACCAAAGGAGAAAAAAAGGACACACCAACAAAAGATGATTCTATAGTTCTGAGTCTGAGTCTATGTTGGTGCTAATCCTCCTCTCTGCTGCCCCATCTAGAACTGCAGATCTCTTTCCTGGGCCCTATTCCAGGTAAGGCCAGGGTCTGTACCCCCTTCCTTGTCATTCTAGTCCTAACTATGGCAGGGATCTCAGAGGCCACAGTAATCTAAGCTAGACAGCCTCACTCAAGAGTAAAAGAAAGCTCAGGGAGTGGAGAGTGTAATACCCATCTCAGCACCCTCTCCAGGATTAGAATGGGCAAATCCTGGCTGTAGTTCAGCATCCTAATCCAGGATGGTGGCAGGGTCTAAACTCCCTCCAGATCTAGGACTGATAAAAGGGGCAGGGACCATGGATCCTCTCACCAACCATCCCTAGCTAGGAGACTCTAAATAATATGGATTAAAAGAACCCCAAAATTAAGTCCACAATAATTACAATTAAACCCACAGAAAAATAAAGAATAGAATGGCCAAATAGACTCTAAGAATAAACAGAATGATCTTCCTAACGCAATGGTTACCTGAAAGGGAGGGAGGCTGCCTAGATCATTCACATCTACTCCAGAGAAAACTCAGAAACTCATACCAAACTGAATAATGATTAAAAAATCCAATGAGAAACTACAGTGAGTAACATCAACTACTCCAGAACTGCACAAAAAGTCAGGAAGAAGCACAGGAACAATAGAAAAGGGAAGATCCCAGCAAAGTCAGCACCAGCCCATTTACATACAGGACATATATATCCTGCAAGGCTCTATCCAGAGGCAAGAAGAGCAGCATGTCAGAAAGCCAAAGGATAGGGACCTTGGAAACCCAAGGAATAGCAGCAATCAGTGCATACCACAGGACAGCCTAGGCTTGGGGGCTCTAAGGCCTTAACACTGTCCTAAGGCATCAGAGAAAGCCCTGAAGACCCAATACTCTTGAAGGTCAAAGATGGGGGGAAGGGAAACAATTTCTACGTGGTGGAGGTCAGTGTAAGAACCTAGTAGTCCTAAGGCAAACCAATCAGAGCTGACCATGCCCTCCAAAAAGCAGCAAAAGGTCCTGGCACAAAGCCCCAATTACAAAACTGATGAGATGAGGAAGGCAAAGAAAATGTCCTCCAATATGAAAAATTATTACAAATCTAACTCAACTGTAAGCAGAGACTCAAAGGGGGAAAAAAAATCAGATTTTTCCACAAGGACTACATGAATAGACAGAAGAAATAAAGCAAGATAAAAAAAATTACAAAGGGAATAGATACAAACAAAAAACAGTAAATCTTACTGAAGAAATGGCGTACCTGAACACTAGAACACAGCAAACAGAAATCAATCAGGCAACAATATTAGTACACAGGAGGCAACAAATTAATATTAGAATGCAAAAGATTAAAATAAAAGAAAAAAATAAGGTATCTTATATTAAAACAAAAACTGACCTGGAAAACTGGGCAAAGAGAGATAATTTAAACATTAGTAGACGCCGTGAAAAAACCATAATCCAAAAAATAAAAAAAGGCTTGAATACTACATTTCAAAAAACCATAAATGACAAATACTCATATACATCAGAACCAAAGGACATTTTTCTTTCCCATTTGAAATAGTTTGTGACTGTTAAGTACTGGATCAAAAAATATTATTCTTTCTCAAGTAACAATACTGGTTTCCCAAAGTCATGTGTCTGCTTGAATATGCAATAATGTACATATACATGTATAATAATGGTCATGTAATCACAATGGGCAATGAATAGCGCAGTCAGTTTTAACTAGGTTTGCATTTCACATCATTTTTCTTTCCTTTAAAAAATGTATTAGTGAAAATTTGTGTTTTTAAATTACTATTACTTCCCAATAGCCTTCTCCCCACAGGATTGCCTCTGTAACAAAGAAAACATAGACAGCCAACTCCTGGGCCAGTCAATTCACTTCCTGAATCTAAAAGCCTAGGTCTAAGTACCAAATTCTTCTTTTAAAAAGCATCCTACTTAGAATCCCACTGCATGAAATGGAGTCTGTTTTAAAGAGGCAGTAGTATATCTAAATCATCAAATCATTCCAGAATATAGTAAGAGTACAAGACGAGGAGTCAGGGAACCTAGGTTTAAATTCCAGCTCTGCTACTATTCAGTCATATAACTTTGGATGTCATGTTACCTCAGAGCCTCAGTATCTCAACAGTAAACAAGATTGCTCCCAAATCCAACAATCTGTAGTCTAGAGCCCAATTTTAATAAACTACCCCCCCCCATACTTTGTCAAGTAAGTCCCTCTATAAAAACCTTGGACAGACTGCCAACATCTTGTTCCCTTACACTACCTGGAAGCATCTTTTTCATCTGGCACTGGTCTTGTTTCTGAGCACAGTGAAGCTTTCTTTTTTTTTTCTTTTCTTTATCATTTTCCATATCAGTTGGCTTCCTCTTTCACTTATTCCTTTATCATCATACTCTGTCTGAGCACTGGACTGGGAATTTGGAGCAAACTTGCAATTTCCGATCCCTGCTTAAAGGACTTTTCAGTTGAATTGGGAAGAAAATGAGTATACATGGAGCAAGAACACAACAAAGCGAAGCACTCAAAACACCCAATTACTTGTTACTGAGGAGGCCAAAGCACTACAGAGCTGTAAGCAGAGGAATGGTTGCTGGGCTGAGTCAACAATGGCTTCCTTGGGATCATTTTGAACTGGGTTTTGAAAGCCATGATGAACAAATTATTTTCAGGCTCTATCTCATCACGTCTATGCTTTGTGGACTGTGTATGCTATTCTAAGTTGGTAACTATATTGACCCACTCTGCAAGTATTTAAAAAGACCACATAATTAGAATTTCTCAGTCAAGTTACAACTTTTTAATATTAGGTATAGACAACCTAACAAAAACTTTATCAGGCTATGGATAAATTACAAAGTCAAATACATCTTCTCTTATAACTCAGAAGTACCTTACTGTCACTCAGTCTTTCTGGTTTCAATCAGGGAGTTTCCTCCCAAACCAGTTCTGCTTAGCTAGTTAAAGTGTTTTAGCAAACCACGTGAACACTGTTCACTTATTAGACTTTACTTATGGGGAAAAAAACCCACTGATTTCTTTAAAATAATAAACTTATCCTTATAAAGAATACTTCCTATATTGGTCAAAGACATCAAATCAACAGCACCAAGTGACTATTTATGAGAGGAAACATGCCAAGGGCCTTTATTTTCACTGGTTGTGTTTTGATATATATTTGATATATTCTTGTTTTGTTTTCTGTCTTACTTGAACCACAGAGTCCTTAGCCCTCCAGTCAAATATCACATGTATACACAACTTTCATATGAAGCCAATTGTAAGAAGTCAAGCTATTACTTTACCAAAAAGCAATCTCTGATTCAAATCTTAAGGAAACTTGTAGCAATTAAAGAGCAGTTGTAATTAAATGTCACATGATAAGCTCTGATCAAAGATAACTATTAATCTCATTTTGTGCAACATTCTAATTCATGGTTGGACATAGCTACTACTAATTTGGAAGGGAAATGTGTGTTTGAGTATTTAACAATGGTCAGTTACAAATGGGAAATACTTGGATTGCAGTTGGAACATCAAAATCCCAGTTTAAAAAGCTGCATTTTCAGGAAGATTTAATCCTCCATTTGCTGCTTCAGGAACAATTCAAGAGGAAATCTGAATGTGTAATTCAATGTAATTCCAAAAATATCTCTTAAGGGAAAAAGAAAGTTAAAATTGTATAAGGTTAAACTAAATTGGATTTAAAATGTAGATGTATGATTGAATAGTGAATCTAGCAAGGCAAGTTCTACACACAGTTTACAAAAAGGTGACCTTTCTGAGGAAAACAGACCAAGATGACGAACCCAAAATATAGATTGTAAACTCCTTAAGGGCAAAGATACAATCTTTCTCTCCCCCTAATTCCTAGAATTCCCTGATCCTCAGTAAATACCTGTTGAATGAAACTAGATTTAAATGGAGGTACCAAGTCCTTCCTTAGGTGAAACAATCCCTCAAATACAATCATGGGATCTAAACCCTAATGGAATTCTAAAGATCATCTTGTCTACTTTCCTAACTTTACAGATGAGAAACTAAGATCTAGTAAGGTGTAGCTTCATTTATTAGTTTAGGTTTTTTTATTCATTACTATCACATATTTCATTAGGGGTTACTCCCTCCAGCTCACATTCACACTAAAGGGTTGTGCCTCAAAGAGAAGCTACTTACTACTCTCGGTTTCTAGAAATTCTATGGGTTCACAGTCCTAAACCTATGGCTTATCAGCACCCACCAGTGAGCTTACTTGTTAGACCCAGACATAGCCCAAAACAAAAGCATTTACCAAAACAGCATAGCAAAAACAATAGCTGCAAAACCTGAGGGGCGTATTTTCTGATAAATACACATGGTGTCAGTGGGAAGAGTAGGACATAACAAGCATATGCTGGAAGTGAGGCATACCATAAAAAACATAGGAGACAAGAATAACTAAGACTTCCAGTAATATAGGGCCTCAATGTCTTTTTCTTCTCCAGGTGTCTTCACTCTGCTACTACCCCTCCCAGGTGCTCTCAGATGGCCAGGTTGATCAACTGGGCTCCCTTGAGTCTGCTCTTCTCAGAAGCCCAATTCTCAACTACCAGAGCTAATCCTCCTCTTCTTCTAAAGCCAACTCTCATCTCCGTTGCCGGGGGTTGCACTCCTTGTCACTGCTTCTACCCACTCTTCCTCCTTGACTGCTTCCTGCTGGATGTGGTCTCTCCTATTGAAGAGTAGCTCCACTGAAAGAAATGGCTTGCACAGTAAGGGTGGGTGAGACCACTCTCTGGGAGAAGTACAGGGATCACCCTCCACAAACTCGATTCTTGTCTTTTTCCCAAACAATGACACGCCACCCCTTTAACTCCATCAGGGATAATTTCACACTTCCTAAAAGGGAAAAATGATTGTTTCAACTTAGTTTAACACATTCCTTATCTCTGCTCCTTCTGTGATTTCACTAGGAGGATGGAGGGAGGGAAGGACTTCTTCCCCCATAAAAATAGTCAGTATGTCCTGTGGTAATCAGAAACACCAAACCACATTTGGAGGAATGGAACTTAATTTAGTCACCCAGAAGGCTGTGTACTATTTGAATTATTTCACAGGTCACATTATGACTTGGTTTTTTTGACCAGGATCTGTAATTTTATCAGTGTGGACAGGTTTCATCGTGAAAACTCCCTTCACCAATACTGATTAGGAGCTCATGTGCAATTTATTGCCTTAGAGAGTTGAACACGATGTTAAAAGGTTGAATGGTTTGCCCAAGGTCACATAGCTAGTGTGTGTCAGAGGACCAGAAACCAGATCTTCCTGACTCCAAGGTCAGCCCCTCTGTCCACTATGCTCCTCTTGACCCAGTTATGGAAACGGTATGTCAGGGACTATAACAGACTCCTCCCACATCTATCTTTCACAATAACAACTGAGAACAATCCCCATTTCTGTTTCTGGTTTGCCATTTCTTTCTCCAGCTCATTTTATAGTTGAGGAACTGAGGCAAACAGGGTTAAGTGATTTGCCCAGGGTCACACAGCTAGGAAGCGTCTAAAGCTAAATCTGAACTCAGGTGCTCTCACTCCAAATGCTCTATCCACTGAGTCACCTATCTGCCCCAGAAACCCATAACATTTTAAGGGATACAATAACCAGTCAGGGCATGGCTGAGCTCATATTGGGACGCTCCAGTCTCAAGGATCCTGAAATGAGACTCCATAGAGGCCTCTGAAGGTCTAGCACTCTGAGCCTCAAAGTTCCAGGGAAGCCTAACCACAGGAGGTGGAAGTCAGTGTAGAAAGCAAGGCCAAAAACAGACAAGGCCAACCATTTCACTCAAAAGGACAGCAGGAGGTAGAGCTTCACTCTGGATATAGAGCCTCAAATCAAAAACTAAGGCTAGAGGAGTGAGTAAACACTAGATACAGGCCACTATAAAGAATATTAGATCCAGATACCCCAAAATTCAGCCTAGAAAGAATAAATCCTTAGCAACTCCAAGCAAAGAATCAAAGGAAGAAATGGATTTTCCACAAGGACTATATGAATACCTAAAAGAATTGAAGCAAGAAGAAAAAAGATGAAATAAATCTGTGGAAGAATTAGAAGAACAAATAACTTAGAGTAAAAAGTGGTCACCTTTACCCAAGTAACAGACTCTTTGAAAATTTAAATAGACCAAACAAGAATCAATGATTCCACGAGACAGTAAGAAATATTACGACAAAATTTAAAAGTTAAAAAATAGAAGAAAATAAAAGGTATCGTATTTCCAGATCAGTTATTTTTTATTTTCTGTTGTACTTTATTCATTTGCTTACACTCATGCCTAATATCCCCCATCCCTAAAAATTCTTCACTTGATCCTACCATCCCCTCAAGCTACCAACTTATATTTTTTTTTAGACAAAGCTCTAGAAAAGGCTGTCTACCTATTTGCCTCCACTTAACCTCATGATCACTTCTCAAATATTTGCAATCTCACTCAACTCAAACCACTCTCTCCAAGGTTACTGATGATGTATTAATTACCAAATCCAATAGTATTCTCTCAGCCCTTATCCTTCTTGACCTCTGCAGAATTTGACATGTTCTTTTCATGACACTGCTCTCTTCTGGTTCTCCTTCCTGTCTGGCTGCTCCCTCTGTCTCCTTTGCAGGACCATCATCCTTCCTC
>JAQQSZ010017678.1:0-10746 GCA_028646595.1 Phalanger gymnotis | reverse complement strand
GCAACACGCATTTGCTTCTGTCCATCTAGCAGTCCCTTGCTGAAAAGACTTCATCTCCCTCTTGGCCCCACTTATGTCCTTCCACCACCCCCAGGTTTACCCTTCATGATCTTCTTCTTCTGTTCCGACACTCTTTCTAGCTCTCTCTTCATGTCCTTCAAGAGGTACTGGTACTCTTCTACCCGGATGCATTGGTACTCACACTGCTCCTCAATATGTGCCAAGATCTAGACACACAGTATAACTGTAGGTCAATGGGTGGTTTTCCCAAGGTTAAGATACTCTTTCTGACATGGCTGCCAAAAAGGAAGGCAGTTGACTTCAGGTTTACAGAACTCCTGCAAGAGAAGAAGCTCACCCATCCCCTGGAGGTGAGATACAACCATGGAGGTGCTGGAGCATAACTCCTACCAGCTCCTGAGAGCTTGCTGTAAAATTTTCAGTGTGAACCTTTACACCTTATAAATTGGTAAACACTACAAATCAGAGCTTGATTTGTTTTGTTGGTTGTCTAGACTGAAGAAAGTCATGAAAAAAGTGTTAATAATGCAGATTAATCTTAAAAGTGTGCTGTGCACATATATTTTTTTTGAAAACTAGTCGTTAAGCATTTACCAGACTACCACTAATTACAAGATGTTTTCCTGTCTCTCTTAGCTTCAAAGAGCAGCCAACTAAACACTATTGTGTCACATGGAAAAGCAAAGATGGGTATTGGTGCCCTAACTCTGTCTTTTGTATACAAAAATGATACCTCTAGGGAATGGGGTTGTGAGCTGTTTTCCCAATCCTGGGGATGGATTTGCATTGATCCATCTCTTCGCTCTCTCTCGCCTAATCCTGACTAAGGGCTGAGTTTGGGTCTACTGTAGGATATGTGTGTGTGTGTGTGTGTGTGCGTGTGTGTGTGTGTGTTTGTATATATGTATATGTATAGCTGTGTGTGGATCTATCAATCTATCCAAATTCCAATTTCTAACTACTAATCCTCAGTCTCAAGTAGAGTGGAAATTTTCTAATGAGGATGTCCCACCTGTTTGATATCCTCTGACTCATCAGGAGGGCAGAAAAGTTGTCTGTGGGACATTCTATAGGTAGCAAAGTCCACTTCTAATTTTATCAGAGTCTCTTCATGGTCCAAAATCTGAAAACGGACACAGCTAAGGTATAGAACATAATCAAGATACTAAATGGTATTGTGCAAAGGGTGTTGGGTTAGGAATCAGAAAACCTGGGGTCAAGTCTTTTCTTTGTCTCTGCTGGCAGGGTAACAACTGGTCAAGTTCTTTAATTTTTCTTTGACTTGGTTTGTTAACATGTAAAATGCAGGTAATAATATCCATAATATCTATCTCCAAGGGTTGTTTAGAGGATCAAAAAAGATAATATGTGTAAGGCGCTTTGTAAATTATTAAATGGCGTATATACGTCAGCTATTATTAATGAGGCCACATGATATAGTTGCTTGTGACCCAAAGGGCATTGGAACGGTTTAGGGTAGGTATGAGTAGCAGTGACACATACCAACTTCATACATGCTGGAAGAGCTAGAAATAAGAGCTAGAAATTTATGATCAGTAAGGGAAGCTGGCCAGACATGCAGGAGGAGCAAGGGATAAAAGCATGAGAGAGTGGACCAGGGCAAATGGAAACATGCCTATTGATATAGTCTCTTTTCCTGACAGCTTCAGTTTAAATTTTTCTTATTGTCTCTGCAAAAGTTGCTTTAGTAGAAACCTGGTCTCCCTGCCCACTTACTTTAAGATTGCTGCAAACGAGCTTATGGCGCAGCTCCTGAAGGACGTCGTCCTGTTCAGAGCCATTTTGCAAAGCATCATGCAGGCGCTTCTGGGTCACCTTCAGCTCATAGAGTAAACATTCTGTCCTTCTTTCCTTTGACTGATCCTCCTTTCTATCATCCTCCTGGTGTTTTTAGGAGAAAAGAAAATCATATGTTGGCTTTGTAAACATATTTAGGGGGAATTTCAGGATTGTTTGAGGGCAGAACGTCTAGACTTGTATTGATATCCACATATCACTCAATCAATAAGCATTTATTAAGTACCTGCTACATGCCAGGTACTGTTGTGCAAAGTGCTGGGGATACAAAAAGAGGCAAAAGGCAGTACCTGCCTTCTAAGAGCTTACAGTCTAATGGAGAAGGCAGCATGTAAACAAATATATACAAAGGGAGCTGTATGCAGGATAAATAAGGAGTAATCAACAGAGAGAAGGACTAGGGATTCAAGAGAGGAGGACAGTACAGAGTTGAATTAGTTCACCAAAGGGTCAAGAAGGGGAAAAGAGGTGAGAGAGGCTAGTGTAGGAGAGATGGCCTGGGAGAGAACTGAGGGGTCAAGGACTGGAAGTCAAAGTGCAGGCTAGGAGTAGGGTTTTGAATGAGAAGGCAGAGGGAGAGAAAAAGCTTATGGTCAGACAAGGGGATTCCAGAATTCTTAAGCACAGAAGTATATCTCTTGGTGAGATGCCCCTAATGTACCTAATCTCCTATTTGATTGTGAATTTCTTGAGGGCAAGGACTGTCATTTGCCTCTCTTTGTAACCCCAGGGCTTAGCATAGTGCTTGGTACATAGCATAGATGTTTATTGATTAATTGATTGATGGTAAGTTCAAAGGTATGGCCATCATTGTGTGTGGCTGAAGTTGGGAGGAGGAGTAGCTCATGGGAGGTAAGTAGGCAGAGGAAATGAGGTTAGGATATTTGAGGGAGAATCAGTATGTATGTTGAAGTCCTGAAGTATGAGGGCAGGAGAGAAAAATTGTGAGCCAGGTATCATACTCATTGAGGAAATAAAGGGAGTGACCTGGGGACCCACAGATAATAGTTACCAAGATTTTGATTGGGTCGTAGCTATGAATAGCATGAACCTCAAAGCAAAGATAGGTTACTGAGTGATGGAGGACGGGGGAGAACATGGAAGTGGAGATGGGGTGCAAGGAGTATTCCAACTTCTCCTCCTTGACCAGTGAGCTGAGAATGAGTAGAGCTGTAGCCAATACTGGAAAGGGTGGCCAGGGAGGCCGTGTCATCACGGGGAAGGTTTCAGTAAGAGCTGGTAGATGAAAGGAGGAGGAGAGGAGAAGATTTAAGACTGAAGGTAAGTTTGTTGCTTATGGAGCAAGCATTCCAGAGGGCACAATGGAAGGGCTAAATGGAGTTAGGTCAAAACTTTGGGGTGGGGGGATTAAGGGGGATAGGAATGAGGAATTGGGTGGTAGGGGGTGCGGAGTGAGTTTTAGATGATGATCTACAGGAGTTCAGAGTCACCAGGATGTAAAGGCTTTGACCAGGTACAAAAATGTCCACCTTTGAGTGAAGGGTGTCACCAAAGATAGGCGAAGATAGAGATGGGAGAAATAGATACTTTTTACATGTTGTGACCTAGCATTTCCTAGATGATTTTTTTAGATGACCTGAAATGCTCGATGAGGACTAATTTTCTGTACTTCTTGTAGGGAGGAATGATGGTTGCATCCAGTGAATAATAGCAGGTTATCCAAGTCATTTATATATCACTTTTGATTGCAGTATGTGGGTATTCCCACTTTTGCCCCCTCCACTCCCACTGAAGTTGGCTTACTTTACTAGATTTTACTTAGGCTGGTTTTAAAATTAATTTGCATTCACTATATATATTCATATATATGTGTATATTTATTCGCTATATTTGTAGTATAGTGAGGGGAAGCAGCCCAGCAGTATGGGGAAGGATATACTTTCTAAAGAGAATTATTTAGTGACTAATACACGGATAGACAATTAAGAATTGGCTATAACATTATCTCTACTTTACCAAATTATTGATAAATCATTACCAATTCACTACTAATGATTCTGAAGCCCAGAGAAGATAAGAGACTTTCCCAAAACAAAGGAATATTAACTGGGGAAGTGAGAACAAGATACAGGAATTTCAGTTCTGTCTCCTGCTCACTCTGTCTGATCTGTCCATCTCTAGCCATCTGTGCCCTATGTCTTGTTAAATTGCATTTGTATTGAGTGGAGGACCTCACTTCTTTCTATGGGAATATGGGAGATTCAAGGTACATATTTTGGTTATTTTCTTTATTCCTTAATGGGCTAAGACAGCCCTTCCTACAGTGGGGATCCTCGAAATAAGCACATTACAGTCTCAAGGAGATTTTAACTGCTTTGAGAGCACACAGCTACAGTTCAAAAGATTGTTTGAAAATTCAAGGAGAGGCTTTTTCTGATAAAAGGTTTGGTGGCTTTTTCCCCTCTGTAAGAACCACGGGGTTTGTCCAAAGCAACAACTTAAGAGCCCTGCACTGTGATCGTGACCTCCTCTGGGTTTGGTTGCAGTGAGTGGTGTGGTCTATGCCTTACCTGAATGGACATGGTTTTGACATCTCCCTCTAAGGCCTTCATCTGACATTCCAGTATTTCGAGGCTATTCACAGCTGCCTGATACTTATCCTTGTAAAGGTTTAAACTGCTTTCCAGGGAGATGATCTTGTCTTCAGCCAAGGCAAGTTGTTCCTGAGATATTTGGAGCTTCTCCTGAAGCCTTATGTTGTCTTCCTTATTCTGCTCCATTGCTTCCTCATAGATTGTGACCTGTTAGTACAATACCACCAAGAGTTACCCATCTCACAGGTACATCTGATTGAGAAAGCATCTCTACGTGAAGTTACTTACGCATGTAAGTATTCAGTATTTATTGAATGAATGAATGGATAGATGAATGAATGAATGATACAAGACTCCAAATAAGAATAGTCGAGATCCAAAGGCCACAGAGTATGAAATTTTATTGACTAAATTTCATGAGCCTCACTCCAAATGACCTTATCACTCAGCCATATGCATCCCCATTTCCTAACACAGCACCTAGAACATGGGAGCTGCTTAATGAATCTTGTTGGATGATTGATCGCAGGAAAGGTATAATTAATATTATCAATTTGTATTGTCCCTCAGATTAAAAAGCTGATGGACCAATTTTTCAGTACAACCACATTGTGACTTTGTGAGTTGGGCAGTCAAGCCAATCATAATTTTAGAAAGGTAAAGCTTTAAAACTTGGAATGCCACCTCCGAGGAAAGCTAAGATTGTCCAACAGTAAGTCTAAACTCAGAAACAAAAATCAGAGCAGCTGAAAGTTCAAAATCATTTGATTTGGCAAAAGAGGTTAGATCGTTGTGATGGTTTTGAATTAGGAAATGGGCAGTGAAGTGACTTCAAGCTTTACTCAAAGTGTAGGAAAACTTGCTTATTGACAGGGATAGATAGTGTTTAGTGGCTAATGAATTAGCAGAAAACGAAATGGAATGGTGTACTACTTTGGCTGCTGTGGATTTATGATATCGATAGCCATAAAAAGGTCACCAAGATCATACTTCCTAAATGAGCCAATGAAAGCATCAACACCAGATTATAAATAAATGAACCCCGGAGTGTATTGGAAAACATCCACTGTTTTCCATATTGAGATAGAGTCTTGATTACAAATCAACATATTCTGTCCAGAAAACTCAATATTCTGTTATCTGATTAACCTTAAGTCACACTCCCTTCATGAAGTCTTTTCTAATCCCTTAGCTGTTTAGTGCACTCCCTTCCAAAATTAACTTGAATCTATTTTGTATATGTTCTCTCTGTCTGTCTCTCTGTCTCTCTCTTTCTCTCCATACATCTACATCTATGTGGAGAGAGAGATATGTATAAAGATATGTATCTTTTATATAGATGTATATAAAATTTATATACATTTATACATGTTTCTATATAAAAATACATTATCTTTATATATATCTCTCCACATAGATGTAGATATATAGAAAGAGAGAATATATATGTGTATGTACATGTGTATATGTGTGTGTGTATATACACAGAGAGAGAGATGTATAAAGATATGTATAGACATGTTCTGTCCCCCATTTTAAATCTTGTGGTTCTATGATCCTTTAAGTGTTAAGTTGCATGAGATAGTTGTATAAGCACCATAGAAAGTCAGAATAGGGAGAGAGATAATGTAAATTGTAGCAATTCGGGAAGACTTCATGGATGGGTCCACGGATCCAAATAATCTTGAAAAAAACTCTGATAGTCAAATTAAATCTGACAGTCTAAGCTGCCATCCCTCATTTGAAATACATTTCAGGAATTATTGTGTTCAAGGTGGTCATTGTGTAAAGAGGAGAGGAGAGGAGAGGGCATTTGAAATTCAGACAGCTTTGCTCTTCTGTGCTCAGAGGAATTCAGTTTGAGGAACTTGGCAGAATGCCTAGAAGTATCTGTTTGAATCTCTCTTTAGCCTTTTACTCATTTGTACAGGTCAGGGTCACTTTATCTGAGTTAGGATATCTTGTGGGAGGCATAGTTTCTCTCAATGAAATCAACCCCTTTGAACCATTCAGGTTTAACCCAGACTTGCAAATAGTATTCTGAAATCACTGGGCAGATAACACTTACCCTCTGGGGTTATTTACCTCTTCTTACTGCTTACCTTTCCCATCCCTTTCTCTTCCTTTCTTTGTCTCTGGTCAGTGGTGCTTATTTTTCCCCCTTCTTCTGATAGCTACATCTCTCAAAAATCCCTACATTTTAAGCATTATCACCACTCCAGAGGCACTGGTCAGTCAGTCAACAAACATTTATTAAGTGCTTGCTATGTGCCAAGAATTATGCAAAGAACTGGCATTATAAAGGAAAAACAAAGTCCCTGCCCTCAAGGAGCTTGCATTCTAGTGGAGGAGATAACATATAAAAAGCTACATGCATGCAAGAAAAATACAGAGCAGAAGAAAAGTAATCTCTGAGGGAAGATACTAGCAGCAATAGGGGCTAAGAAAGGCCTCCTGTAGAAAGGGAATTTGAACTGAGTCTTGACAGACGCCAGGGAAGCTAAGAGGGGGTAAGAAGGTGGGGAATTCTAGGCACAGAGGTACAGGAAAGCTGCAGAGTGGAGAAGATAATGGTTGTGGGCAGCAAAGAGCAGGAAAGCAGGTGTTGTTGGATTGTAGTATGTGGAGGATTCTCCCTTTCAAAGTATAAGCAGACTGGAAAGGTAGGAAGGAGCTAGGCAGGGACGGCTTTAAATACCAAAGAGAAGAGTTTATGTTTGATCCTGGATGTAACAAGGAGATAGCTGGAGTTTTAGGAAAATCATTTTGGCAGTTGAGTGAAAGACAGATTGGAGTGGGGAGAGAGTTGAAGCAAGGAGACCAATTAGAATATTGCATCCCATTCCAAATGACTACAAAATATCTGGAGGTCAATCTACCAAAAAGCACGCAAAATATTTGTATAGATTTAATTATAAAGCACTTCTTAAAGAAATAAAGAACAACTTAAATAGCGGGAGGAATATTCAGTGCTCGTGGCTGGGTTGTCCCAATAGAGTAAAAATGCTAATGCTACCAAGATTAATTTATATTTTAATGCTATACCAATCAAATTATCAAAAGGATTCTTTACAGAACTAAAACATTAATAAAATTCATTTCGAAAAAGAAAAGGTTCTAGAATATCAAGGGAAACACTGAAAAGAGGTAGGGGCAAAAGAGGGATGGCCTTTCTAGATATCAAACTGCATTATGAAGCAGTGGTCATCAAAACCATTTAGTATTCGCTAAAAAATATAGCGATAGATCAGTAGAAAGCACTAGATAAGGGAGAATCAGAAAAAATGAAACTCAATGTTGGATAAAGTAGAAAACATAAATTATTTAGGAAAGAACTCCCTATTTGATAAAATCTACTGGGAAAACTGGAAAGAAGTCTGAGAGGATTTAATCCGACTTTCCTGAAGAAAGGTGGATTTGATGGCCCTTTGAGACCCAGCTCTAGTTTCTATACCAGAAAGAGGTATCTATGAAAACCCAGCCTAAAGGGAACAGAAAGCAGATGCAGCATTGGTGGGATTGCTCAGTGGGCTCACTATTTGATTTTCAGTGGGCAAGGGAGACAGAACTTCCATGAATGGCGGTGGTAGCCCATACCTCCTCCTCCTTCATCTGGCAGTGCTGGTGAAGTATTTCTAGGTCACAGGTCTGCTTATCCAGGATGGACTGATATTGTAAGAGTGAACAATAAGAAGATTGTAATTCTTCTGTGCGAATCTCCAGTTCCTGCTGAAGAGCCAGCAACTTTTCCCTTAGCTGATGGAGTTGTATCTGACGGGCCTGGTTACAGCACCCAAACTCTGCTTGCAGCTGCTGCTTGCACTGGAATTATAATAATGATGAGGATGATGATGATAACAAAAAGCAACAACAATGAATAACAATGCTATCTTCTATTTGTACTGTGGTTTATAGTTCACAAATGGAGTTTCCTCCTATCTCTTATGTTCATATGGTGCTTTAAGGTTTACAAATTACTATCACATGCATTATCTTATTTTGATAATTGGAATAGAAAAATAGAAATTTTTTTTAAAGAAGTTGTCATTCAACACCATTCATTCATTCAACATTTACTGAGCCCATTGTATGTAGCCATTTGCTAAATGTGATACAAAATGCAAGGGAAGTAGAATACTTCAGGACTCTATCTAGTTGGGAAGATGAACCATATATTCATGAAACAAACTTACGCAGATTTCTAATGAATATGTTCTTTCCTGTACAAAGATGTCACTAGACTTGCCCCATCACTAGACCATGTTCTCTTCCCATAGAAGTGATGGATGTACATCGATCCATCTACTTGCTCTTTTGAGGCCAATGGCATTCACTTGAACAATTGTTGCTAGGGTTAACAGGGAGGCCTGTTCAACCTACACAGCCCAGCTCAAATTCTACCTCCATGGAACTTTCTCTGATTAACCCAGTAGTCCTGGCCTCTGACTTTCTATACTATTTATTGTCTGTGCCAACCACAGGGTACCCATCATATACTGCCTTAGGATTATTTGTGTATACATCTGAACTTTCTACTAGATTGTAAGTCCTTGTGACAAAGGATCATATCTTATACTTTTTGTAACTTCCAAAGCATCTAGCACATAGTAGGTGTTCAATATATGGGTGTATGTGTATATGTATGCATATACACATATGTATATATATGTATATATACATATATTTAAATAAACCAAAGCTAATGTATCTCCCTAGGGAGTGAACTAAGAACCTTTGATCCATGAGCACAGTGACCAAATATGTTAAGCTAAACAACTGTGGTTTGGTGAATTTGGTGAATCCTATCTCTATTACATGTCTTTCAGGGTCTGAGATTATTGGTATGCCAATATTTACATGTATGTGTTAGGTGGTTAACCATGGGTAGTGAGAGCGGCTTCTTTGGATCCTTCAGGGGGTGAATAATTGGCTAGGCTGAGAGAACAAGAAAAGAGATGGTGAAAGTCAAAAAGATGAAATTCTTGCAAGATATTTTAGTTCAATATAAGCTGGTGACTGACAAGGCACAGGGAAACATGGTGGACCCAGGTAGGCTATGGCATGTTATTATCAATGACCTGAGTATAAGAAGCTGTGAAAAAATATCATCCAGAACACCTATGATTAAGAAAGGAAGTGGGAATAAACTAAAAGAGCCCAAGTGCTGTTCTGATACCCCTGAAATGTTAAAAAGACCCAGAGGACTTATGGGAGGAAATGTACAAGAATTGCATAAGATGAGATTGTGATCTGTACTTGCGGATAAAGTCAATGAACTTCTAAGTCCAGTGGAATATTCTCCCCAATAGTTTTAAGGATCAGAAGTGACATAGACTTCTCAGGTAGTTGGTAAAAGAAATCTCAGCTTGGCTTAGACCCAGAAAGAGAGAAGCTGGTGGGAATGCATGAGAAATAGACTTCTTGGGCAGCTGGGGCAAGCGTACCTCAGATTGAATAAGACAGAGAGAGAGGGAGGGAGGGAGAGAGAAAAAGAGAGGGAGGGAGGGAGGGAGAGAGAGAGAGAGAGAGAGAGAGAGAGAGAGAGAGAGAGAGAGAGAGGAGAAGAAAGCGAATATAGATAGTCCTAAGAGTTAAGCTACTGGATATAAAGACATCAGCAGAAACTGTATTTGGGGTCAGTGAATGCTGGCTGCATCAGCTCTGTATACTAACCTGGTTTGAGTTTGGGACCTTATATAACCTCATTGCTTTTGGCAAAGTAGTAATTACTCTATTCAAGAAGAATGGCCTGGGGGGCAGAGCCAAGATGGCGGCTGGAAAGCAGGGACTAGCAACCTATAAAAAATGGCCCTGAACCAATTCTAGAACTGCAGAACCCACAAAATAGCATAGGGAAGCAGGGCTCTAGCCCAGGACAGCCTAGATGGTCTCTGGGTAAGGTCTATCCCGAATGGAGCTGGGAGCAGAGGGGAGCAGAGCTGAGCAGACCAGAGCCCAGTGTGGGCGGCGTAGACAGACCAGACCAGGAGCCAGGTGGAGTGTGCCCTAGCGCCCTGAATCACTGAATCAGTGAGCTGCAGCACTTACCAGACTTCTCAACCCACAAACACCAAGGACAACAGAGTAGGTTAGTGGGAGAAGCTGCTGGGGACTGGCATAGAGTTTGCAGTTGGGCCACTGCCCCAGGGGCAGCGGAGGTGGGGCAGCTTTAGAACTACAGCTGCAGTTGCTTCTGGCCCCAGGCCCATCTGGTGGGAGGAATTAAGTGGCTGAT
Organism: Phalanger gymnotis; assembly: GCA_028646595.1. Lineage (NCBI taxonomy): Eukaryota > Metazoa > Chordata > Mammalia > Diprotodontia > Phalangeridae > Phalanger > Phalanger gymnotis. The sequence goes on along the minus strand of JAQQSZ010017678.1, from coordinate 117 downwards.
CAGAGCAGGAGTGAAGAGCCTGCTGAAGATCTAAGTCCAGTCTGGGTTGGGTGTTCTTGGGGAAGGAGGAGTGCTGGTGTGGCAGAGCTGGTGCATCCCCCCAGGCTTGGAACATAG
>JAQQSZ010017677.1:0-10746 GCA_028646595.1 Phalanger gymnotis | reverse complement strand
AGGAAATGGGGAGAAAATTTGTAATTCAAACACCTGTGAAAATCAAGGCTGAAAACCAAACATGTCAAAAATAAATTTAAAAAAAAAATTTCTCCTCTGAGGGATCATATTTAATTTTTCTGGATAGTTTATTCTTAATTCTAATGCTAGATTCTTTGCCTTGTAGAGTATCATATGACAAGCCATCTGATCCTTTAGTCTAGAAGCTACTAAATTTTGAGTTATCCTCATTCTGGCTCTATGATATTTGATTTTTTTCTGGCTGCTTTCAATATATTCTCCTTAAGCTGGAAGCTCTGGAATTTGGCTGCATTATTTCTGGGAGTTTTCATTTGGTGATCTTTTTCAGGAGGAAATTGTTGAATTTTTTCATTTTTTAAAAATACTTGTTATTTAAAATATGTGATCTTGGGTCTTTAAGTAATCTAGCAATTCTTAAATTATCTCTCCTTTATCTACTTTCCACATCAGTTGTTTTTCTGGTGATACATTTCACATTATCTTCTATTTTATTTCATTTCATTGTTTCTTGGTGCTTCATGGAGTCATCTTCCTTTTGTCCTATTCTATTTTTAAAGAACTATGTTCCTCAGTGAGTTTTATATCTTTTCTCATTCTAGTCAATTTTACTTTTTGAGAAGTCATGCTCAGTGGATTTTTTTTTTTTGCCTCTTTTGCAATTTGGCCAATTCTGCTTTTTTTAATGTGTTATTTTCTTCAGTATTTTTGTTTCTCTGTAGAAACCAAACCCTTGACTCTCTTTTCATAATTTTCTTGCATCACTCATGTCTTTTCCCAATTTTTCTCTATCTCTCTTATTTGATTTTGAAAATCCTTTTTGAGCTTTTTCAGGAATCCTTTTTTGTTTTTGTGTACAATTCCCACTTTTCCTTGAGGCTTTGGTTTTTGTTTTCATTTTCTTTTTCTTCTGAGTTTGTATCTTGATCTTCCCTGTCAACTTAGTAGTTTTTACAGTCAGGTTCTTTTTCAGTTGTTTGTTCATTTTTCCAATGTATTTCTCGACTTTTAACTTATTTTCAAATTGGGCTCTTCTCGCAGTACAGAAGAGGCAGTGTTACCAGCTTCAGGTTTCTTGCTTTCTGAGATAGACCTGGGGGTATGTAAAATTTTGGTTCTTCCAAGAAGGAAGGTGTGGTCATAGTTCTTTTGGCCTATGCTCTAATCTAGGAGCAACCACAAGCACCCTTTTCTACCCTGAAGCTGTGACCAAAGTCCCTGCTCCCTTAAGGCTGCAAGTGATATCTCTCCTTAGGTCCCTGGAAAAGTGACTTAAGCCCTGCTCTCAAGTGACTACAAGTATTAGTATTACTTTCTGCCTTGGACCTGAAACCAGGGCCCCTACTCCCTTTTGAGCAACCACAGGCACTCTGCACTTCTTTCTAAGTGTGACCAAGGCTCTTTCTTTTCTGCTGTCACAAGTTGTAGTGTTCTAGTTGTCCTCTTTTCCTCAGGAATGTCATCCAGAACTGTTTATGGGCAATGCAACAGGGTCCTGCAGCCAGTGCTAGCAAATGTCTCCTGTCATCTCCTTCTATTTATCCAATTCCTTATCTTCTGTATGTTGAGAGGTTCCAAAGCTCCTGCTTCTGCTGATCAGCCATCTCCAGTACCTGCTGCTGATTTGTTGGGCATTGCCCATACTTCACTGTATTCCAGCCCTGACCACCACTCTTGTGAGACAAATATTTTTTGCAGAACTCCTAAAATTGTTCTGGGATGGAAAATTGTCTTTCCTTGACCTTTTGTTGGTTCCGACATTAGAGAATTCTATTTGTCATTATTTTAAAGTTTTTAGAGAGGAATTTAGGAGAATTCAATTGAGTTCTTGCCTTTAGTCTAACATTTTGGTTCTGCCTCTTGCTTATCATTTCTTATGGCACAATAGAATTCCATCATACTCACATATTAAAACATGTTTAGCCATTATCCAATTGATGGGGCACCCTTTCATTTTGTAATTCTTTGCCACCACAAAAAGAACTGCTATAAATAGTTTGCACATATAAGTCCTTTTGCCTTTTCTTTGATCAATTTGGAATACAAGCCTAGTAGTGGTATTGCTGAGTCCAAGGGTATCCGTAATTTTGTAGCTTTTTGGGCATAGTCCCAAATTGCTCTCCAGAATGGTTAGGCCAATTCCCAACTCTAGAAATATGGAATTAGTGTCCATATTTTTCTACATCCCTCCTAGGACTTAGAATTCTTCTTTTCTACCATGTTAATCAGTCTTATGGGTTTGAAGTTGCATGTCAGAGTTGTTTTAATTTGCATTGTTCCTATCTGTAGTTTCTTAGAGCTATTTTTCTAATGTGGCTATTGAAAGATTTGATTTCTTCTTCTAGAAATTGTTGTTCATATCCTTTAATATGTTGTCTGGTGTGGAATGGTTCTTATTTCTTATGAATTTGGCTCAGTTGCTTATATATTTAAGAAAGGAGAACTTTCTCAGAAAAAAAAACCTTACTATGATATTTTTTCTAGTTTCTTACCTTCCTTCTAATTTTTACTGCATTAGATTTGTTTATGCAATAAATATCTTAATTTCATGTTATAAAAATCATCTATTTTACTTCCTCTGGTTCTACCTATCACCTGTTTAGTCATAAGCCTTCCCTTATCTATTTCCTTCCAGGTAAACTTTTCCATGTTCCTCATGATATCATCCTTTGTCCCTAAATCATTTACTCATGTACACCTTATTTTAGCATATGGTATGCAATGTTGGTCTATATCAAGTTTCTGTCATTCTTCTTTCCAGTTTTCCAAGTAATCTTGTCAAATGTTGACTTCTTGTCCCCAAAGCTTGGATCTTTGGTTTTATTAAATATTAGATTACTATGGTCATTTGCTGTTATCTATTGTGTACCTGATCTATTCCTCTGATCCACCACAGTTTTTCTTACCCAGTACCATATTTTATTTTTATGATTAACACTTTGTGATATTGTTTGAAATCTGGTACTGCTAGGCCAACTTCCTTCACATTTTCTTCAATATTCTTGGACCTTTTGTATTACCAGAAAAAATTTTAAAATGTTTTTCTAGTTCTGTAAAATAAATCTTTGGTAGTTTGATTGGTATGGCACTGAATAAGCAATTTAACTTAGGCAGAACTGCCATTTTTATTATATTGGTTTTGTCCAAGCCATGAACAATTAATGTTTTCCAGTTACTTAGATCTGTGCTTTTTTGTGACGGTATTTTGTATCTAATTTTATATCATTCCTGGCTTTGTCTTGGCGGGTAGTCTCCCAATCTTTTATATTGTCTGAAGTTATTTTAAATGGAATTTATCTCTTGATAAATTCAATTTTTTGTTGGTTTTATATGTAGATAGATAGATAGATAGATAGATAGATAGATAGATAGATAGATAGATAAGTAGATAGATAGATGTAGATATGCCGATGTTTTATGATTTGTTATATATCAAGCAAATTTACTGAAGTTATTGATTGTATCAATTAGTTTTTTTAGCTGATTCTCTAGGGTTCTTTAAGTTTGCCATCGTATTATTTGCAAAGAGTAATTGTTATGTTTCCTCATTAACTACTTTTATTCCCCAATTAATTTTTCTTGTCTTATAGCTATAGCTAGCCTTTACTATACAATATTGAGAAATAGGTGATAATGGACATCATTGCTTCACTCCTTATCTTATTGGGAAGACTTCTAGTTTATCTCCATTACAAATATTTCTTGCTTTCTTCTAGATATATACTATTTATCATTTAGATAGATACTACATTTTATTACTGTTTAGACATTTATTCATATTGAAAGACTCTAATTTTATGACCACTCTTTTTATAACTTTTATCTGTGTCTTTTAAGAATTTTAAGTGGTAGGTTTGGCAAACCTACAGATTATTAAAAAAACAACAACCTAGAGTGCATAATTAATTAACTGGATAACAGAACTATAAAGCAAAAACATCTTGACAGGCTTAAATAATATGCTAAAACTTCTTCAAAGCATCAATGGGTCCACAATTATATTAATATGGGCACTTCGTTCAACTGCACATATTGCAACCCATTCATTCATTGTTCTACTACATAATCATGTCCAAAAATTCTAAAAAGGCATTATATATAATTTCTTGAAGACTTCTAATAATTACTAGGTACAATTGCAGCACTCAGGTTATTAATTTACTATCCTTTGATCTTGTTACCTAATCACCAAGACTTCTTTTCCAATCTTCCATATCCTGGGTGAAAAGTTTAAACTGTTTCTTGCAATCATGTCATCATTGATGATATGCTGTGGTTTATTTCTGCTCAGTGCAGAATTCACAATTCACCTTTGGTTAATCATACATTTTATTTTTAGATACTGTAATGTTCCATGAGACACTACCATATAGCATTGCTAAGATTCTTAAATGGTTCTGTGATCTCAATGAAGTGATATTTCCCTCCATTTATCCAGATCATTACCCATCTTTGCCCCCTCATCCTGATCTGTTCTTCTTCATGTCCTCAAAAACATTGTTACAAGATGTCCATCCAACGTGCTAGAAGCCTTTCATGCTCTACCAGTATAATGAGGAAACACTGGAGACTTTAGATTTTCCACCTGTTCTCCCTTATACTTGCCACATAACCAGCCCATTTTTCTTTGTATTCAGTTCCTTCACTCTTATTCTTCTTTATATTTTCTCATTGATTGTATATTGCAGATTATTCATAACCTCCATAAATCTTTTTATTCCATTTTGTGAGATAGTTATTTTTTCACCCACTTAGGTTTTTTTTTTAATTGATTGACTGTCAGGAATAACAATTTTGGTAAGTTTTAGATCCCAGGAAGAACTGTAAGATTTCAAGACTTGATGCAAACAGTATAGTGTCATGTGCAAACAGGAACAGTGAGAATTCATTTTTCATAGTGACTTATTTTACTAGACAACCTCCTCAAAGTCTCATGTTATTGTTAGGGAGACACAATTGTTAATAACTGTTGGGAATATCAGACTACCACTGTCACCTTTTCTCCTGCTTTGGTAAAGACAGTCTTGGGTGCTCAGCTGTGGGAATTTAAGTTCTCCCTCTAGATCATTGGCCTTGCTTCCAATTTGTTTCACACACCTATTATGAAGAGCAGCAACCTTTGTGGAGGAGATGCAATCTGACAACTTCCTCTGCAAGTGCTACAGTCCCTGTCTCTTCTGCAGTTATAGCTAACAAAAGCCTAGGAAAGCAAGTCCTCAAAACAAATCATTTAATTAATGTAAATGGCATTAAAAGATGGATGACCTACTTTGCTACTGTACCATAAAAACTATCCAACTTGCTGGTGATTCCTTCAAAATGTCTTATCTTCTAATATTGTATTATGAAATTTTTGAGAGCAAGGACTGCCTTGCTTTTCAATTTATATTTCCAGTGCTTAGTATATTGCTTTCAATATGTTAAGTACTTAATATTTTCCCCTGTTTATTCATGCTTTATTAAAATTAATATTGAGTAATTTTTGGTGAAGATATATATTTCCTATTATATACCTTATTGGATACAGTGAACAGTTGATTGTTTAATACTCATCTCTGCTGCATTTATGAAGAATTCAAATCATATACCTAGGAAATGTCTTTTTGGAGAAATTGCACATTGCTCTATTCAATCATTTGTAATATAATTAACAAACAATAATCAAAATGGACTCTATTCTCTGAATCTTTCAGTCAATTGTCTGTGAAAAATCTGCTGCAGGATATTATTTGCAAGGGCTTGGGTTAATCTTATAATTTTTTCCAAGAGTAATCTCAATATATGTACATATATTATTATTATTATGATGATGATGATGATGATGATGATGATGATTTTATGGAAGTAAAAATGACATATAGTTTCATAGTTATTAGTCATCTCAAATATCTTTTTAATGCTGTATTTTATGTTACTAATCATTAATATAACTTCTTTCAGATATCTTATAAGAAAATAAAATCTTCCAATGCTTTTAAGATTATATCACATTCACATGAATTTTCTTTGTATGTACACTGTGTGTTCCTGCTGCTCTTCATCTTCTTAAGTACTGTGTTTCCTTCTGCTTATAACACATTAGTAATCAGAGTGTTAGAGTCTAAATATGGTGGCTCCACTGCCATTAATGATGTGAGTTGACAGTCAAAGAAAATTTTGTGTGTGAATTCCCTTTCCATCTGTTTCATGTCCTTAACTAAAGAATTCTTGACTAGATCTTACATAATTATCTCACACCAAGCTTTCTGTAAATTTGTGTCTGCCACAATGATCCCTCAGAGGTGATAAAGCTGTTAATATTTTGTATGGCTTTATGTATTATTTTGCAAATGACAGCAAAAGCTTTGTATAAAGTAGTGTTTGGAATGTGATCTTAGATTCTTTTAATAGAAGTAAATTGTTCTAAGAAATTGACATGAAAATGTTAGTGAACTCATTCTTGATTAGACTAGCTCTGTAGTATTGCATTTGTTTCTGGCACTACAATTTAGTAATTATTACTGGCATGTTGGAATGGTCCCAGAGGAAGAGGACCAGGTTCACATATCCTATATGAAGAGAAGTTGAAGGCAATGGAGATGTTTATCCTGGAGAAGAAAAGACCTTGATGTGATATGACATGCTATTAATATATAAACTGGTTTGATATATGAAAGGAGCATTAGTCATATTTGCTCAGCTTTTGATTACAGAACTAGGACTATTTATAACATCACAATTATGAAATTTATATGATTTTGTAAACAAAAAGTAGCATGCAAGTTACAAATTAATATGAAGGAAAATATCATTTTAGTAATAATTTAAATAAAAGCTTAGATATGAACAAAAATTTAACCAAAGGTTTATTTAAAGATATTGAGTTCTCTTCCCTGGAATGCTTGAAGAGGAAGTTGGATGGCAAAATGCCAAGAATACTGCAGATCTGATCTGTGGTTCTTGTAAGGGTTGTACAAACTAAACAATATCCTAGGTCTGTGATAAATCTGAGGTTCCATAATGATCAATATACAGTTATTTCTTTAGAAATATAGGTTAGCAAATAATTATTCTAATTCTTCTTACTTATATACATTCTTCAGATAATAAAAACATGTTTGATTAGTTTGAAATTTTCAGACAAAGATTAAAAAACTAAAATTTTCCTTCCAAAGCAATATTTGACAAAATGGCACACATATGAAAAACATAAAGTAAGTTATTTCTGGTCATTTCATATTTGAACCAAAATTGCTAATTTAGAATTTTAATTCTGAAAATAAACTGAAGTGGATAAAATATTACTTACCATCTTCTTAGCGTGAGGAATAACTCAAGGTTCTTTTTGGATGAGAACACTTAAATTACTTTCTCTAATTAGGTACATGATCTTGGGAAAGTCACTTAGTCTCTATGTCACATTTCCCCATTTGTAAAATGACTGGGCAATTAAAATGATCATCTCTAAGGTCTTTTTACAATGCTCAAATTCTTCATTGTATATTAATAACTCACATTTATGTAACTTTTTAGGGTTTAACAAATGACTGTCTTTAAAACAAACACATGAAATAGATTTAAAAAAATGTTTTTCCTACTTTTTTATATGAAGAAACTGAGGAATACAATGATCAAGTAGTTTGTCTGAGACGATACATGAGTAAGTGCTGATTGCAGAATCTGAGTACTGAGCCCTATTATTGCATACTTCCTTCCATTCCAGGTTACTCTTCAAATGGCTGCTAGCAGAGTTGATATTTCGTTTCAGGTGTTTTCTTTGGTTGGCAAAAATGTGACATGGTGGACAGAATACTGGGCATGCAATTAGGAGAGATTTTATCCTTAGAACACACAAAAAGAGCAAGAGAAAATTTCTTTTCATGTTGGATGGCTAGTCTGTGCAGGATTTATTATAAAAAGATGATTGAAAAATGCATAGATTGAAGCAAAATGAAGGACTCTGTCCAATATTAGTGGGGAACATTATCTATGATAAAATGCAGAATATTTCAAAGTACAAAAGTAAATATTTGACCACATTTGATGGACAACAAATTAGTATTTTATAATATAAGCTCATCATCTAAGGAAAAATCAATCAATAAATCAAATTTTCATATTTTATTTCTCAGGATATTAAATTGAAAATTTTCTCAAGACATTATTGAAAAGACTAAGGGAACTTGGGGCCAGATTCTAGATGTAATCAGCCATTACTCTTAGCAAATTAAGCACATTAAGAAGTAGATAATGTGGCCTATTGGAAAGTAGAGTGGAATTAGTCAAAGAATAGATTCAAATGTAGATTCTGATACCTTCTGGTTATGTTGAAATGGACAAGTCAATTAATTTCTCTGTGCCCGAGGTTTTATACTTGGAAAATAAGGATAATAATAGTACCTATACTAGAATGTCAGCTCCCTGAGATCATTTTACTCATTTTACTTTTTATTTTGCATTCCTAGCATTTAGCACAGAATCTGGCACAGACTAAGTGCTTAATAAATGCTTCTTGACTGGCTTTTGTTGTTTTCAGTTGTATAGGCCCTTTGTGACCCCATTTTTCTTTCTTTGCAAAGATACTGGAGTCATATGCCATTCTCTTCTCCAGCTCATTTTAGAAATGAGGAACTGTGCCAAATAGTGTTAAGTGACTTGCCCAGGGTCACACAGCTAGTAAGTGGCAGGACAAATATGAATTCAAACTCTCCTAATTCCAGGGCTCTTGCTGTATCCCCTGCACTATTGAGCTGCCCCTATTGACTATCTGTGACAAAGAAGTTGTTATGACAAAAACCTTTTTATAACCATTCAAAAATATGATTACATTATTTGTAGAGGCATGGGAAAAACATGGCCACTGTCAAATTATGAGTTATTATTATTATGATTAAATAAATGTATTTTGAGTGATTTATAGGAAGATAATAATCATGACAAAAAGGAAAGCATTTATAATTTAGGTTGTGGTTCTTAAAATGGGATTTGATGAGTAGAAAGTAATTTTCTTCAAGATAGACACTGTCCCATTTTTATACCTTTGTCCCCAGCACCTAACACTGTACTCAAAATGGAGATTGCATTATAATTTGTCAGTCAAGAAATACACACACACACACACACATATATACACACATCTTATTATGTGCCAGATACTACACTAAGTACTGAGAATACATAAAATGAGTCAAAAATAAATAGTCCCCTCTCTCAACAAGCTCATAGCCTAATAAGGAAACAACACACAAATAGTTAAATGAAGGATAAATTGAAGATTGTACTGGACTTTGTATTGGCATCCCTTGCATCTAGCATATTATCTGGCACAGAGTAAGACAATTATTCTGGTAGTTGAGAATGAATAATTGACTTATAAATGTACCTCCTATGAATATAAGACTTTCAAACAAATGGAGCTACCAAGTGACAGTCTTAATGAGCAATTTCCCTAGAGATTTATGATTACTTTTTGGATTTTGACTACACATGTGCTTTCATTGATGTAGGAAATACCCAGGTGAGGAAAATACCTCCACTAATGCATGTCAGCCTCTTCTGTATAACTTATAGTTTTAGAGAGTTACATAGAGAATTAAGAGTTATACAGCTGAAGTGAAACATGAATCCGAAACCTTCAGAATTAGAGTCCATTTCTCTACCACTATAAAGAAAAATACCTTCATGGCTATTTTACAGATTATAATAGAATAGTGTGGGATTTTGGTTATTTTTGGAAATACCTGTTATTTGTTTGTTCATTTGTTTGTTTATTTATTTATTTTTAATTTTTTATTATTTACTTAATATTTTTGGTTTTCAGCATTTATTTCCACGAGATTTTGAGTTGCAAATTTTCTCCTCATTTTTACCCTCCACCCCAGTCCACGATGGCATGTATTCTGATTGCCCCATTCCCCAGTCAGCCCACCCTTCTGTCACCCCACTTTCCCCCCTCATCCTCTTTCCCCTTACTTTCTTGTGGGGCAGTACAGATTTCTATGCTCCAATTCACTATATATCTTTTTTCTCAGTGGCATGCCAAAACAACTGTTTCTTTTGAGCATCTGCTTTTAAAATTTTGAGTTCCAAATTCTCTCCCCTCTTCTCTTCCCATCCATCCTCCCAAAGAAAGCAAGAAATTCAACATAGGCCACACATGTATCATTATGTAAAACACTTCCATAATACTCGTGTTTTGAAAAACTAACTATATTTTCTCCCCCATCCTATCTTGTCCCCCTTTATTCAATTTTCTCCCTTGACCCTGTCTCTTGTTGAAATTGTTTGCTTTTGATTGCCTCCTCCCCCTATCTGACCTCCCTTCTATCATTCCCCCTTTTTTATTCCCTTCCTCCTTCTTTCCTGTGGGATAAGATATGCAATTGAGTGTTTATGTTAATCCCTCCTCAAGTCAAGCCAATAAGAGTAAGATTCACTCACTCCCCCTCACCTGCCCCTTCTTCCCTTCCAACAGAACTGCTTTTTCTTGTCACTTTTATATGGGATAATTTACCCCATTCTATCTCTCCCTTTCTCCCTCTCTCAATATATTCCTCTCTCATCCCTTAATTTGATTTTATTTTTGTATATATCATCCCTTCATTTTCAACTTACCCTGTGCCCTCTATCTATATATAATATATATATATATAGGTATATGTATATGTATATATATATATATATATATGTATATGTATATTTATATTCCCTTCAACTACTCTAATACTGAGAAAAGTCTCATGAATTACA
>JAQQSZ010017676.1:0-10746 GCA_028646595.1 Phalanger gymnotis | reverse complement strand
GAGGGCAGACTGGGGAACAGGGCAACCAGAGTGTACGCCATCTTGGAGTGGGGGGATGGAAATGGGGAGAAAATTTGTAATTCAAACGCCTGTGAAAATCAATGCTGACAACTAAACATATTAAAAATAAAAAAAATGAAAAAAATAAAATAAAAAAATAAATAAATGGGGTACAGCTATTTATGATGCAACAGGGCAGAATATGGAGAAGATATTATAATGAATTTAACCTGCAGGAGAAAGTGATATACGAAAAATTACAGTAATTCCTGTTTACTTCTCCCGTCCCCACCTCCTCCACAATGTGAAAAATGCTTTTCGGTTTTAAAAAAAACATGCTAAAGGAACATAAATTAATAGTTAGCATTTATCTAGCACTTTAAAGTTTGCAAAATGCTTTACAAATATGATCTCATTTTATCCTCTTGAAAATCCCGAAAGACAGGTGATAATGATATCAACATTTTAGAAATGATGAAACTGAGACAGGCAAAAGTTAAGTGACTTTCCCAGAATCACACAGCTTCTAAGCATCCAGTTTCTCCTGCCCCAAATTGTTGTAAATGATTGTATATTCTTTAATTACAAATTGGTATATTGTTTCCATTCATGACATACATAGGCACACACACCAAATACTTGGAAGTCATTTAACCTCCCTAGATCTCATTGCCTTGGCTTGGACATGATGAACTCTGAGATTTCTTCTAGCTTTAAAATTCTATGGTATCCCATGGTACTCTTTTGGAATGTTTGTTCCCATTGTTTCAAGGGCCATGGAGGTGTCTTCTGAATTGTCATAAAAGAGCAATGAACTGAAGAATCGAGCAATTGTCTTGTGAATTGGAACAGTGTAGCCAGCTTTTTAAGAGAGTGGAATCTTTTTAGTATCTTTTAGGTGGTTTTGGGACTAGACCTATGAATTTTTTTTATCAATGTAAGGAATTTCTGATGAGAAACTTCTACCAATGCAGATCAGTACCTATTCAGCAACTTGGAGTTTTAGAGAGCTGCCTCAGGGCACTGAGAGGTTAATAGATTTACACAGGGGCACCCTTGCCAAGTAGGTCAGAAGGAGGATTTGGATCCAAGTATTCTAACTCCCGAACCCAGCTATCCTCACCATGTCACACTGCTTTTCAATGTCTATACTTTCTTAAAGAAATTTTTAAACACAAATGAGTGGGACGACTGCCTCAACCTACCACTTCATTTCATCTTTTCAGACAGCATGAAGAGTGAGAACTTTGAAGGTAATCCATGTTGCTATAGCTATATTCAATTTAATAAGATCACACCGTTTAAAGTCAATATAGATAATTATTGCTTTACATAAGTGGACCATTTGGCATACCCCTATGTAAATTTTTACATAATGTAAATATGCCCCTACCCACCCACTTCATTTAGCCTATATAACAAAGGCATACACAAAATAATATAACAATAGCGTACATAAAATAATACCTTTATACAAGTCATAAAATGTACTAAAATACAGACATATTAAATACTGTACCATAAGAAACAAAATTATTAAATGAAAGGTAAAGTTAATAATAAGGTATATACAATGCTGTACAGTATAGTTAATATAGGTGTGCAGTATATTGCCCTTCCCCACCCACTATACTTAACCTTTATCACTGGTGGTTGGCTGTGCAACTTTTTAAATGAAGCTATCAAGAGATGTTTGGACATTGGCTCTCTTTTATTCCTTGTATATCTGGTAATAGAAAGCAGTATCATTCTCAACTAGTCTTCAAACTTTCTGTTTTTTCAATACAATAGAAAAATTCACTCAAATGTTGAAATGTTTTTGCCAGTTGTTTCATTGCAATTTTTTTGGTTTGACCTCAGGTTCTTAAGCCTCCCATTCTTCTTCTTCAGTCTTTGCAGTTAGAAGCTCAATCACAGCTCAATCAGATCTTCATTCACAGTTCTTCTCCATGAGACTCAATTAACTCCTTCACATCATTCTCATCCACTTCTGATTCCATTTCTAGTGCTAATTTTACAGTCCTTTTATTCCTTCAAATCATTTCATCTTTGTCAAATCCACGAAGATTGGGAACTAATTGTGGGCATACTTTTTTTCCAAACTCTCTTCATAAATGATTCTGCTATGTCTTCCCATGCCTTAGCAACATTCTAGATTGCATGGTAAATATTATAGGTCTTCCAGAAATCTCTCAGTGTCAAGTCCTTGTCTGTGTCCAAAGCTGTGATGGCCTGGGCAAATGTAGTCTGTGAATAATGTGCCTTGAAATTAGAAATCACTCTGAAATCTATAAGTTGTAATAATGAGGTAGCATTAGGGGGAAGTTGGACCACTTTTACATTTTTATTAAAATTATCCAGATTGGGAGGGTGATCTGGGGCATTATCCAAAATAAGTAGAATATTGAAAGGAATGCCATTATCATTACAAAACTTCTAGACTTGGGAATGAAACAGTACATAAACCATTGTTCAAAGATGATGAGGATTTTCCAGGCCTTAGGGTTAGTGAAATAATACACAGGTAGTGTTGCTTTGCTGATTCCTTTCAATGCTCTGGGATTTTCTGAATAGTATATAAGAACAAGTTTTAATTTGTAAATCCCAGATACATTCCTTCCAAGCAAAAGAATAACTCTATTTTTTGAGACTATGCCCTGGCATAGGATTTTTCCTCCACTGAGATGTTGTTTTGATATTGGAATGTAGATTTCTTAGAATTCTTTATGTAAAGTTGAATTTGTTTAATGAAAATTTACATAAAGTGAGAATAGTCTGTACTTTTTTCTTTGGGGAGAGGTAGGAGAAAAAATAAATGTTTGACAACTGAAAATTAATTTTAAAAAGACATAGTGTTCCTGTCATTAACCTCTCCTTTTCCACCTCTTCCATTTCCATGTAGAAACAGAAAGGAAGGAGACAATACACCATTTGGGACCAAATGTTTGGAAATGAATGACTCTGATATCCCTAGGTTAAGAAGCTATCACTCTAAAACTTGTGCATTAATATATTCCTGCCCACACTTTCATTTACTGATGTTTAGATAAGACAAAAGCCTGCTTCTTTAACAAATCTTGTTTCAATGGCCTAATATCCCAGACAAATGGTTTTTTACAATGTTATAGGCCAAATAAACATTTCATTTAAAGCCATTAAAACAATTATTTGCAAAATACATTCACATAATAATTTCAACAACTTGGGGGGGTACCCTTTAACAGAAAATCATTCAACTGGGTATGTCTCATGCTTTTAGTCTCAGTAGAAATAACAAGGTGTTAAGTTTTGCCTTCTTATCCTCTATGGAATTTAAAAGGTATGGGTATAGTAATGTGTTGTTTTTTGTATCAGCATTCCTTAACATAGATGCCATTTATAATAGTGTTTAAGGTTTATAAAGTGTTTTACATACATTAATTCAGAGGCTGAGAGTCAAGACATCTTTTCTCTCCTACAAGATTTTAGCTCTTCAAGAACAATGGCCATGTCTTATACTTTGTATTTGGCACTAATCCTAGCATAGTGCTATATACATGGTAGAAGCCCCATAAATATTTGTTGGATAAACTATGAATTTACTGATAGTAAAAAAAAACCACAGTTCCTCCTTCCAGGGTATTTCCCTGTTTCAGAAAACTTAGCCTTGGCAGGATCTCTTTGTTGGAATTCATTCACTAATTTGGGGCTATGAAGAGATCTTGTTTCTCTTCTTTGGTACAGATGTTTCCACCATGCCCTATTACATACCACTTTAACCCACCAAATCTTTGAAACACTATCTATTTATGGGAATTGAGAAATTTGTTCACTTAGAGTTTCTCCTGCTTTCCTACCAATGCTAGGTTGGCATTATGATGTTATAGCATTACGACATTATGAATAGGGGCCAATAGAACTCAGGGTGATGTTTCAAGAACAATGTAGCTCCAATCTGTAGGCTACTGGGTATACTAGTTGGAAAGTCAATCCTCACTCTACCTACCATCTATTTAAAGACTTCTCAGTACAATCTTTTCTCCTTTTTGCAAACATTCCTATGTGTATCTAGTCCCATTCTCATGGGCCTTTTCATCTTCATATAGTATATTTTATAGGTATGCCTGTGCCATCTCTGATTCCTTTTACTTTGTCCTTCCAGGGCTATCACTGTGAATGGGGAGTTGAATATAGAAAAAGAATCAATTGTGAATATTATAGTTTGATTAGAAATGGATCAATGTGGAAGAGTGAATGAAATTGGTCTAGCAGAACTCTGATGGGCAGAAGGCCTCCTACCTGTCTCTACCCACATTAACTTCCATGGAGTATGGAGTTGTGGGCTCATTCCCTACCTTCTTAGCTGGAATGCGCCCCACTTTCATGAACTTCCACATGAAGTGGTGGAGAATCTAAATGTTAAATCAATAATTGATAACCTTAAGGAAAACTCAAACTTTAAAATTACCCAAAGGATGAAACCTTTTTGGACTTATGTGCTAATTTCTGTGTTTACTGTTACATCTTTCTCCTTGAAATCTCTTGGTTCACTTGCTTGTGATTTCTTCTCTGTAAAAAGTCTTCTATATTCTGTCAATACCATTTATTCACATGTAATGTGTGCAGAATACTATACTTTTGTGCTGTCTCTTGCCATCCTCCCTGACTCGAGGTGGGAAAGGCATAGTGGAAAGTTGAACATTTTATTTGTAAGGCAGAAGGTAATATTTAAGCAGGCCTATTTTTTATCCAAGTTACTTTATTTGTATTCCTGTTGAATATGATTATGATTCCAGTCCAATTTAATACACATTTATTAGGCACCTTCTCTATATATAAAGCACTGTGTGAAAAGAGAACAAGCATTTATTAAGTGCCTACTATGTGTCACGTACCATCCTAAGCATATTACAAATACTATCCCATTTTATCCTCACAACAACCCTGGGAGATAGGTGCTATTATTATCCCCATTTTACAGCTGAGGAAACTGAGGCAGGGAGAGGTTAAGTCATTTTCCAGGGTCACATAGCTAGAAATTGTTTGAGGCTAGATTTGAATTCAAGTCTTCTTGATTCCAGGCCCAGTGCTCTATCCTCTGTGCTACCTAGACAAAGATGAAAATGAAATAGTCTCTGGCTTCAAGGACTGCGGTTTACAAGGTTGTTAAAACAGGTACACATATATGTATAATAGGCAATTAAATGCTAACACTTCTGGACCTCAAGGAAATATTTGGAGTCTCTTAAGGAGTGCTTACATTAGAAATCTAGCAAAATATAAATTAACGATTCAGTTTGAGTCAATGAACATTTATTAAGTGCTCACTGTGCATAAAATACCATGTTAGGTACTGAGGATGCAAAGACTAATACAAAATGGGCCTGTAATCCAGTAAGGGAGCAAGGAAAGAAAAAGCATATTTATGATTATAATATAAGGGACGGTGATGTAAGCAGTACTCTAGGCAGAATGCTAGGAGAAATCTGAGAAAGCAGAGATCATTGTCATTTGGGAGCAAGAGACCTCTGTCACTGTCATGTGAAGGGAATGCTTCATACATCTGAGTTGAGCTTTGAAAGACTGGAGGGAGCTCACCAAGTTGAATTGGGAGGAAATTCTATTCCAGGCCTAGAGACCTGGCTCATGTTGTGAGTAAAACCATGGAGTTTGGAAAGGTAGGATGAAAATGAATGGAGGAGGGAATAGGCAGGGATTAGTCCAGTCTGGTAGAAACATAAAGTATATGAAAGGGAGTCTTATGAAAAAAGGCTAGACAAGAAGGTTGGAGGCTGATTTTGGAGGATCTTTAAACAGTATTCATGGACAATCATGACAATGCATTAGGTTTACATTAGAGGAAGAGATGAGGACCTGAATTAGGGTGACAATGATGAATACAAAGGAGGGAGCAGATGTGAGCAGTATCATAGAGGTAAAAATGACTGGTCTTGCAACTGACTGGATGAGTTGAATGGAGAGGGAAGTGACAAAGTTGATTCAAGGTTTCACAAGCCTCTGGAAAGATGGTGGTTCTACCAATAGCAACAGAAGGTTAGGACGAGGGAAAAAATCCAATGGAAGGTTGATGGGTTCGATTTTGGACTTACAGGTTGAGATTGATTGGACATCCAGTTGCAGGCAACCAGCAGGCAGCTGGAAACATGGAACAGGAGCTCCAGAGACTGAAGAAGAAGGTATATTACTGTCAATCATCACCCAAAGGTGATTATTGAGCCCATGAATGTAGATGGCATCGACAAAGAAGAGCAATTAGAGAGAGAAGAGGGTCTTATGCAGAAACTTGTGTTAAAGTCTCTAAAAGAGACTCCAAGAAGGCATGATCATGCGAGTAAGAAAACTATAGGAGAGGGTGTCAGGGGAGCTAAGGGAAGAAAGTTATCACACAAGGGAGTAAGGGGTTCAGAGCATAAATGCCACAGACAGATCAAAGAGGAGGAGAATAACAAAACTTAATAGACTTAGTGACCTTGGAGAGCTCAGTAGAGTAGTGATTAAAGAAGCCAGACTTTAAGTTTTGAAGACTCTAGTGTGGTGAAGTAGATTAAATATGTATTTGACCTCAAATGAGAAGAGAGAAACAGGATAACCTTTATGGATTCCTAAGAAAGCCTTTAAGACCATGAATACAACTACACCTAGATCATGTCTATAGACCCTTGATTAATCTTGTTTAGTATATTCCTGCCCTGAAGATAATTGACGGGTGGTGGTTATACATTTTTTTAAATATGCGATGCTTGTTAAAAGTACAAATAACATGTGACGATATGAAGAGGTATAGGAGAAGTCTGTAATCAAAGAAAGAAAACAAATTAAATGAAGGCTCCTCATTTTGTAGAACAGCCTCATAATTGCAAGAGAAGGTACATCTAAAGTTGTCATATTATTGCATTTGTAAATCTAATTTTTTAAAAACAACTTTACTTCCTTTTAAAATTGCTAACATGCAAGAACAGTGCAAAATGTAAACTAGAAGTAATCAAAATCAAGTCTTAATTTGAGATTTTGAAGAAATGAAGTTGAATGCTAATTTGATATCAGCTACGTTGTAACATTTAAAAAAAAAAAGATGCTCCAGCAATCCAAACCATTCAAAGTTTCACTTGATTTGCTAATGCTCTAGAGGAAAAACAAAACCAGCAAAGGCGAATTCAGATAAGGAGTGGTAGGAAAAGTCCCGTGATTGAGAATGTCCATGAGAAGACATTTAAGTTACGCAAATATGTGGCGTTGTATAATAAAAGTTATCTTTGACACTTCTGCCTGTTTTCAATTGCAACAATAATGTTCACATTGACTCCTACCTCCAGCACAAAGTCCAAATTCTCAAGCCTGTTTTGCAAGCCTGAGCCCTGAGTGCAAGAAGTAGACAAGACAAACAGGCACTTAAACCGTAAGAACTACCAACCAGTCTGGCAGAGGCTTGCCTTAGGCCTGCCTTCCAATTAGTATAGAGGCATTTGGAATTTAAAGTGACTTGCAGAAACCGTGCCACATACTTGCGTCTTCTAGTGTCAAGGAATGCAGAAAGTCCAAATTGTTTTCTCTCTTCTAGAGGAGAAGGGGAGAGAAACCTGCAGCCTTGAGGCCCTCTAGGTCCTCAGTTGTGGCCCTTTGACTGAATCCAAACTTCACAGAACACATCTCCTTAATAAAAGGATTTGTTCTGTAAAACTTGGACTCAGTCAAAGGCTGTTCCTGTGGACCTAGAAGGCCGCATGTGACCTCAAGGCCACAGGTTCCCCAACCCTTGTCCAGGTTATCAGAGAGAATGAAGTGTCTCCAGAAAGAGCAGAAGAAGGAAGGACAAAGGCCTTTATTAATCATTTACTACTCTGTGCCAAACCTCTTATTTTATTTGTAATACGAATGCCTCGACCTACTCTGGGGTAATTCGGATGGTGAAAAATAGGATACCTCAAAAGGATCACAGAAACCACTCCTAGGAATTGAGAGATTTGGTTAGTTAAGAAGATAATGTTTGAGAACATGATTTAGATTTCTGGATCAAAGCTTAAGGCAAAAGTGTGACCAGATCCTGACCAAGGAGAGAGTGCATCTATTAAGGGTCCTATCTTAGCCAAAGGCTAAGATTTAACACATCAACAATTTGCTTTAATAATAACCTTATTCTTCGAGAGGTGGAGAAAATATTAAGAGATTCTACTATTGCTACTCTGGACCTGGTTCTGAACAACGAAGACTGGTTGCTAAAATAGAAGTGCTCAATGCCACCTTAGAATTCGTGATAAAAAAGTAGATGAAATCTAGACACAGAATGATATCCATCATAGATACATTAGGGCTGATCTCAAAGGGTTCAGATTAAGGAACAGGTCAGATCTCAGAAGTAGTCAGTTCCAGAGGGACAGCGAGCTTTTGAGAATTAAGTTCTAACAACACAAACACAAGCAGTTTTAATGAAGTATTCAATAGAGGAATTAGAATTCTTCATTTTTTTAAATGGGGTCTGTCTAAAGAGACCTTGTAAAATTAAAGTTATTTATAGTCAAATGAAAAAATGCTCTAAATCACTATTGATTAGAGAAATGAAATGAAATGAAAACAACCCTGAGGTATCACATCACACTGGTCAGACTGGCTAACATGACAAAACAGGAAAATGATAAATATTGGAGAAGATGTGGGAAATTGGAACACTAATGCGTTGTTGGTAGGGTTGTGAACTGATCCAACCATTCTGGAGAGCAGTTTGGAACTAGGCCCAAAAGGCTATAAAACTGTGCATACCCTTTGATTCTGCAATACCACTACTAGGTTTGTATTCCAAAGAGATTATAAAAAAGGGAAAAGGATCCATATGTACAAAAATATCTAGAGCAGCTCTTCTTGTAGTGGCAAAGAATTAGAAATTGAGGAGATGCCCGTCATTTGGGGAATGGCTGAACAAGCTGTGGTATATGAATGTAATGGAATACTATTGTTCCATAACAAATGATGAGCAGGTAGATTTCAGAAAAACCTGGAAAGACTTACATGAACTGATGCTGAGTGAAATGAATAGCACCAGGAGAACATTATACACAGTAACAGCAACATTGTGTGGTGACTGACTTTGATAGACTAAGCTCCTCTCAGCAATGCAATGATCTAAGACAATTCCAAAATGGAAAATGCTATCCATGCAGAGAAAGAACAATGGAATCTGAATGCATATTGAAGCATGCTATTTTCACTTTTTGGGTTGTTTGTTTTTTCTTTCTTGTGGTTTTTTCCTTTCGCTCAGATTATTCTTTCACAACATGACTAATGTGGAAATATGTTTAGTATGATTGTACATGTGCATATTCTTTGTCAGATTACTTGCTGTCTTGGAGAGGGGAAGGAGAGGGAGAGGCAAAATTTAGAACTCAAAATCTTATAAAAGTAAATGTCCAAAACTAAAAGTATGACTACTATTATTTCTATGTGACCTTGGGCAAGCTTCTGGATTTCATTTTTTTCATTTGTAAAATAGGAGGATTTGACAAGATGATCTCTAAAGCCCCTTCTAGCTCTAAGTCCTTGATCCCTTTTCTTGAAGACAGTGCAGGACTTTGAGGCCATTTGAGAATCCATTGAAGGAACTGGGGAGGTTTTCCTGGGAAGGAGATGGTAAAGGTGGAATATAGGGGTGAAGTCCAAGATAGCGGCTGGAAAGCAGGGACTTGCCTAGGGCTTTCCCCCAGGACCCTCCAAACAGTGATAAAAAAATGAACAAATTCTAGAACTGCAGAACCAACAAAATAGCAGAGCAAAGCAGGGCTCCATCCCAGGACAGCATGGATGGTCGCTGGGTAAAGTCTATTGCATGGTGCTGGGAGCTGGGAGCATAGAGGAGCAGAGCCCAGAGTGGGCTGCGCCCAGACCAACCAGACCAGGAGCCAGGTGGAACAGGCCCTAGGCCCTGAATCAGTGAGCTGTGGCAGTTACCAGACTTCTTAATCCACAAACACCAAAGACAACAAAGAAAGTTAGTGGGAAAAGCTTCTGGGGACAGAGTGAAAGGAGTTTGCGGTTTGGCCAGGGGATGGGGGGGTGGGGAGCAGTGGGGGTGGTGCAGCTACAGAACTACAGCTGCAGTTGCTTCTGGCCCCAGGCCCACCTAGTGAGAGGAATTAAGTGGTGGATAAGAGCAGGAGTGCAGAACCAGCTTAGATCTGAGTCGGGTCCAGGTTGGTGGCTCTTGTGGTAGGAATAGTGCTGGTGTGACAGAGCTTGCTGTGTAGAAATAGCTCTGAAAAGAGCAGTGCAGCCCCTCAAGCTTGGAACAAAGTACCCTCTACTCTACTAGTAGTCATACACTGATGAAAAACTCAAGGGTCAAGTAGTTGGCTGGGAACAAGGTCAGGCAATGAAAACGGACTCAGATTCAGACTCAGACTTTGGAATCTTTTTTTGGTGACAAAGAAGACCAAAACATACAGCCAGAAGAGGTCAACAAAGTCAAAGAGCCTACATCAAAAGCCTTCAAGAAAAACATGAACTGGTCTCAGGCCATGGAAGAGCTCAAAAAGGATTTGGAAAAACAAGTGAGAGAAGTAGAGGAAAAAATGGGAAGAGAAATGAGAGTGATGCAAGAAAACCATTAAAAGCAAGTCAATGACTTGCTAAAGGTGACCCCCAAAATACTGAAGAAAACAGCACCTTAAAAAATAGACTAACTCAAATGGCAAAAGAGCTCCAAAAAGCCAAGGAGGAGAAGAATGCCTTGAAAGGCAGAATTAGCCAAATGGAAAAGGA
>JAQQSZ010017675.1:0-10746 GCA_028646595.1 Phalanger gymnotis | reverse complement strand
CTGTTTGGGACAGACCTTACCCCGAGACCATCCAGGCTGACCTGGGCTGGAGCCCTGCTTCCCTCTGCCCCTTTGTGGGTTCTGCAGTTCTAGAATTGGTTCAGAGCCATTTTTTCATAGGTTTTTGGAGGGACTTGGTGGGGAGCTCACGCCAGTAACTGCTTTCCAGTCGCCATCTTGGCTCCGCCCCCCTATCCTGTATATATCTTGATGAAAGCAGGTTCAGTTGAGTAATGAGTGAGGTTAAAATGCAGATTTCAAGAGGATGAGAAGCATCTGGGTGGTGCAATGGAAAGAGCACTTGGCCTGGAATCAAGAAGACCTGAGTTCAGGTCTGACCTGTGACTCCGGGCAAGTCACTTAATCTCTGTCTACCTTAGTTTCCTCAATTCTAAAATGGTGATGATAATAATAAAACATACCTGGGCAAGTCACTTACTTTTGCCCTGCCTTCCCCACTCCACCCCCCCCAATAATAAAACATAATATTGTTTTAAGACTTAAACAAAATAATATGTATAAGGCACTTATTACAGTGCCTGGCACACAGTAGGTACTTACTAAATACTTGTTTCCTTCCTTTTTTCCTGCCATCATTTGCTGATTGAATTTCTCTTCCAGGTGACCTTCCATCTAGTCATTGTAGATCTTGTGCATACCCAGTTATTTATGTGTTTTTCTCCCCATTTAAACATGAGTTTCTTGCGGGAAGTTTTTTGCCTTTCTTTGTATCTCTAGTGCTCAGCACAGTGCCTGGCACACTGTAAGCATTGAATAAATATGTGTTGACTATACTCCTACAGGTCATTATCCTTTTCTGCTTTTGCCATTTTTGCCAATCTGGTAAGTATTGGCTGAAATCTCAGAGTTGTTTTAATTTGAATTTCTCTCATTATTAGTGATTTGGAGCATTTTTCACATGGCAGTTGATAGTTTGCCTTTCTTCTTCTGAGAATCCTTTGCACACATCTCTATTGGAGTTTCTTTTTTTCCTTAAACGTTCATTTGAATTCCTTATATATCTCAGTTATCTAACATCACAGAAGGTTGCTACAAAGATTTTTCCCACTTAACTATTTCTCTTTTAATCCTAACCCCACTGATTTTGTTCGTGCAAAAGCGTTACAATTTTATGCAATCAAAATCATCCTTTTTATCTGTTTGATCATTTCTCCTATTTGAAAGATTCCTCTTTCTTATCTCTCTAATTTATTTATGATATGACCTTTTATATCTAGTTTATGTATCCATTTGGAGCTTATTGTAATGTATAACATGAGTTGTTAGTCTAAACTCAATTTCTACCAGAACGCTTTCTGATTTTCCCAGCAGTTTTTGTCAAATGGTTTCTCTTTACTCAAGTAGGTGGAGTCTTTGTTTTTATAAAGAACAATGCTACTTTGTTTGATTTCTTCTGTGTCTTATATACCTAAACTGTTCAATTTTCACTCTTTCTGTTTTGTAACCAGTGCCAAATGATTTGGATAAATGGTTCTCAAAGTGGAGTCCAGAGACCCCTGGGGTTCTAAAAGGTAAAAAACTTTTCATAATTGTACTAAAACCTTTTAATTTCTAATATGGTAAATATTGATAGATATAACACAAAAACAAAAACTCTTTGGGTCCTAATTTTTTGGAGTGTAAAGGGGTCTTGAGGCCAACAAGTTTGAGCATTGCTGGTTTGGATGATTAATGCTTTGTAGTGTAGTTTAAGATCTGCTATTACTAGGCTGTTCCCCCATATTCTTACTTCTTCACATAATTTCCCTTGAGATTCTTCACCTTTTGTTCTGCCAGATGAATTCTGTTATTACTTTTTTCTATTTCTATAAAATAATTCTTTGGAAGTTTGATTGGTATGGTGATGAATCTTTAAATTAATTGTGGTTGTATTGCCATTTTTATATTTGCATTGTCCTTCTATTAAGAGTTATTATTTCTTAAATTATTTGGGTCAAAATTTCTATAAAGAATTTTTCATATTTGCATCCATGTAATTCCCATGTGTGTTGGTAACTACATTCTTGGAAATCTTATCCATTCTGTAGTAATTTCGAATAGAATTTTTCCCCCTATATAGTTCAGCTAGATTTGGGGAAAAATAGATAGAAAGACAGATTATTTGTATGGTTTTATTTTATATCCTGCTTTATTGAAATTACCAATAGTTGAATCTCTAGAGCTCTCCAAGCCACTATATCATCTGAAAAAATTTTAATTTTGTTTCTTTGCTTGTGTTTGTTCCTCCAATTTCTTTATCTTGCCATATTTTAATACTTAGCATTTCTAGAACTATAGCAAATATTGACAATGGACATCCTTGCTGTATGCCTGGTCTTATTGGAAAAGCCTCTAGCTTTTCTCTATTATAGATAATATTAACTCTTGGCTTTAGGTGAATAATAAAAATATATTTATTTCCACATGTTTTCATATTCTTAACCTAAATAAGTATTATATTGTTAAAAGCCTTTCTCCGTCTATCAATAGAATTATATGATTTTATTGCTTTTATTATTAATTCAGTTTATTACATTTATGGTATGCCTCATATTGAACTAACTCTGCATTACTGGTATAAAAACAACCTAGTCATATTGTGTAACCTTTTAAATTTGTTGTTGTAGCATCTTTGATAATATTTTATTAAACTATTATTTATTAAACAACACCTTGGCTAAAGAAAAAAAGCATAAAAGTTACAACAGATTGCCTAAAAGAACCGTATTACAACAACATAACTAATATTCCCTAATTCTAATAATATAATGGTTTTTTTTCAATGTATGAGATTTAAGCCAGAGCAGAGATCAGAGTTAAATTTGTATCAGTAGTACACTATCTCAATAAGAAATTAAAGGAAAAAATAAAATAAATTCAGATTTGCAAACAAAGCAACAAGCCAAAAGAAAGTAGAAAGGGTAATATTTGAACTATAGTAATAATTAAAAACATATAAAATGAAAGGACAATTGACATAAAAACAGATAAAAGTGAACTTTTTAAAAAGAGCTATATAATTTAAACTCCATTAACAAATTTATTTATTTTTTTAAAAGGAAAAGCTCATTTTACCAGTAGTAGAAATAACCAAGGAAAAATCACAACAAATATAAAAGACATTAAGAAAAGGATCAAAGGTCACTATGCACAGGCACTATGAGCTAACTAATAAATGCTTGTTCATTTTTTGATTGATTCATAGCTAAATTAGATGAAAGCACTGTTATGGCCCATTCACAAATACTAAGTCTCTATCACTCTTCAAGCTTTGCCCTTCTTATATACCATATTTCCCCATGTATAAGATGCATCCTTTTTTCGAAAAATTTTGGGTCTAAAAACTGGATGTGCCTTATACAGTGGTTGTAGATTTTTTTACTTGCTTTTCTCGCCTTTTCGCACTTCTTGTCTTTGTGCTCATTGTTTTGCATTTGTTACCGGTATATTAGGTTACGTTTTGCCACGTTCTGCCCAGAAATGTCTCAGAAAATATTTTTATACAATGCTGAATTCAAGCTAAAAATGATCCAGTTTGCAAAACTGACTGGAAATTGTGCTGCTGAATGTAAGTTTGGCCCTCCTCCAACTGAGAAAACAATCCAAGACTGGCTATGTGAAGAAGAAAGCCTACTGAAAATGCCACAGCAGAAGAAGGCCATGAGAGACAAGTCAGCAAAATGGCCGATTTAGACAGGCAATTGAAGATATGGATTGAAGAGCAAATGGCAATTGGAATTCCTGCGTCCACAAAGATGGTTCAGCATGAGGCAAGAAGAATTGCTAACGATAAAGAAGTAAGTTACTGATTTCAAAGCAGGACACAATCAGTGCTTCAGGTTCATGAAATAGAATGGACTAAGCATGCGTACATGCACCAGACTTGCCCAAAAGATGCCTGAAAGCTATGAGCAGATGAATAAAACTTGAGTTCAATAAGTTTATGTAATATATTTTTTTCAAATTTCTCGTCCCAAAATTAAGGTGTGTCTTATACTTGGGGAAATACGGTACTCAGGGGCACTTCCCTTTGTTCCTTATCCTCTTTGTGTAGACTACTCTTAGCTCAGAATTGAGTCACTCAGAAATAGTATGATTAGAAGTCTTTCATTAATTGCTTACAATGTACTTGAAATCAGAGGTTCTTAACCTTTTTGGGGTGTGTCACAGACCTCTTTGATGGTCTGGTTTGGCCTATGTAGCACTATTATCAGAATAATGTTTTTAAATGCATAAAATAAAATGCATAGGGTTACAAAGGAAACCATTTATATTCAAATACAATGATTAAACATTTTAAAATTTGTGATATAGTAATATGTGTACTTATTTGTTAACAATTAAGTAATAGGACAACACATTTAAAATACAGGTAAGTTCAACTTAAATTTTATTTTAAAAAATTTAAGTTTAAATGCGATCATTAGATTGAATAAGTACATTAAACTGTGGGGTGGTCTTTGACAAGGCAACATGCATATCATGTTAGACATCCAATTGATTTTGATTTTTTGTTCTAATGCTTACAAGTGTTGAAAATTCCAATTGACAAAGACCTATCATTACAAATAGAATTACAATTTCCGTAGCTCTCTTTACAAGGTGAAGATAAGCGTTTCTCAAGGAATACCAAAATTTTATGAAGTTTTTTGAGTTAAATTCTAATTTTGGTAAGTTTGTTATCATAAAATTAATGAATTCATCTTTGACTAGGTCAACATCTTCCATACAGTTTATATCAGAGAGAAAAGGATTATGAATCCATCATTCATTTTTAATGCCACAAAAATAGAAATAACTTTTGAAAGAGTACTAAAGTATTTCAGGGTGTTCATGGATGTCTCTTTTCAAAGATACCTACAGAGGGTTTGTATCTCAGCTCTGAGCATTGGGAGTTTGCAGGGATATTGGTCTCTATTCTCTTTTTCCATATTGTCAGTTTAATTTAAAAATTTGTAATTTTAATGTACAATATACTGCATATGCATGCTTTTACTTCATAACACAGACTGTGTGCTAAAAAAGGAGTACAAAGAGAAAATCAAATAAAAGAACAAGTCTGCTTATAGAACTTAAAACATTGTGCTTGAAAGAGAACTGATCAATCTATTATCTATAATAACACATTTTATTTCTTTAAATAACACATTTCAATAGTTCTCTTAATAGCATGTTGCCTGGTACATTGTAGGTGCTTAGCAAGTATTTGTTGAATTGACTTGGATCTCTACCTTCAAAATATGTTCATACGCATGAAAGGAACATTTTAACAGTCTATTATAACTTTTGAAGTAATGAATAATTACAAGCAACTACAATCCCTCTGCTTTCCATGCATGTCTGCATTTTGAGTGTGTTATCCTCTGAATCCAACACTAGGAACATTTGTAGATAAAATCATAAAGGAGATATCCAATAGACACAATTGAACATGTCTTCCACTGTTTCTATACTTATCTATTCTCATTGGCAATGGTAGTATGGCAATTAATACATGAAGTACTATGTAAGGAAATTGAACTAGTACTTTAGATAAAGTCAGGAAGAAAAGATAGACTTCAATGAAGAAATAAACAGAGAAGAAAAATGGTAACTACTAACCCACATATTTCACATCCCCACAAAATCAATATGAGAATGGTCTATGTACCCATCAAGGTTATCCTTGATGAAAACAGGTAGGCTTTTACAAATGATTTTCTATAGCAGACCATGTCTTTTGTTCTTGTTTCTCTTTTGTTTCAATTGTATATGACTCTTCATGACCCCACTTGGGGTTTTCTTGGCAAAGATAGTGAAGCGTTTGCCATTTCTTTCTCCAGCTCATTTTACAGATGAGGAAACTGAGGGAAACAGAGTTTAGTGACTTGCTCCAGGGTCACACGGCTAATAAATGTCTGAAGCCACATTTGAACTCATAACAATGAGTCTTCCTGATTCCTGACCCGGCACTTTATCCACTGTGCCACCTAGTTGCCCAACATCTTTATAATCAAATAATTGACTTGCCAAGTTTAGAGAATAAAAGGTTCCAATGTATCTGATGTTTATTGTTTGCAGAATAAAATGTAGCCTTGAAGAGTCTCCTAACACAAAGTATCTCCCATACATGTTAAAATCATATCACTATGATGGACATACAAGTATAACTTTATTGATGATCCACCAAGTATTGACATGAAGCAAGGAACAAAAAAGAAACATGCTTACTGCCAGTGTTATAGAAACTCTCTTGCATATCACAAAAGAAGCATTTATTTTCAGTGGTAGAATTCTCCAAATATTTCCTATTCACAGACAACATTGTATAAATCCCTGAGCCCCAGAATGCCACAAAAATTGTCTAAGTAAATCCACAACAATACAAAAGAGAACAACTGGACCACAAAAACAAAGTGAATAACAAACAGGTATACAGACTATGATATACAGCCCATTGTTAGTTCATCAGTTTTTATTTTTACCTTCATTTATGAATTCAACAAACATTTATTAATTATCTACTATTAGGAAAACAATAGGCAACATGGCATAGTAGATAGAGGTCTAGTCTTTGGGTTAGGAAGACTGATTCTGACACATACTAGCTACATTTATGAGCAAGTCACTTATTCCAGGCATCTTTCTTGGGTTATATATGCCAGTCATTGATATGCATTTGTGGAGGAAGTTTCTGTACTGGTAGTTCCCCAAAGAAATGAAAGCACAGATCTGGACCAAGATATGTGCAAAGCACTGAGTTAAGCACTTAGATACAAAAACAAAAATGAAAGTTTTTTTCCCCTAAAGGAGCTTGAATTCTACTGAAGAGAGGGAGGTACAACATGTATAGGTATACCTATAAAATATATACAACCTAGATTATGAGACAAGTCCTGGGACTAAAACTGAGCAGTCCAAAGAGATCAAACTGTATTGCATTTGGGAAACTGCAGTACTTTTAGTTATGCCAAAGCGCCCACTGTGGCCAAAGCCCGCCCACCATTTTGACATTGATATTCTCCCAGTGATGTTACATGGCTGTGGAATCATGGAATACTACAGCCTCAAAAGACTTAAATTACAAATGGGTTACAAATAACCCAAAGGGCAATGGAAAAACACATGGTGAGTGTAAATAAACTAATGCATGTTACAAATGATCACTTGTTTGTGAGAAGTAGGGTGAAGGACATATTTAAGCTACACATCATCACAGAAAGGCAGCATGGAATAGGGAATAGAAAGCTGGACTCAAAGCCAGGAAGACCTAGGTTAAAATCTTGTGTCTGCCACACACTGACTATGTGACCCTGGATGAGTCACTTAAGCTCTTGGTGCCCTAGACACCTCTCTAAGACTACAAATTGCAGCAAAGGTGCTAACCTGAATTTCTAGAGAAAATCTCCTTGATTGGGAATTCCCTATACCAATGAAATCACAAATTCAGTGTCCGTCCCTTTATCCTATGACCAGAAAAGAAGCGGGACTGCGTATAGTGAGATCAAGAAACAAAAGAAAGACATCCTGAGTATTGTAGTAGTAGCTCTGAGATTTTCAGGTAAAGAACCAGAAGCCTCCAATGTAATGGTTAAATACCATATGGAGGATTTCCAGAAAGACAGAAACAAGAATAGCACAGGCAATAGTGATAATAAATACCATGTATATATGTCATTTATCACAACTAACTGGGATTTTTGTTAGAGGTGCAAATGGTTCAGAATTGCCTCTTCTTACCCTAAACCATTTGGAAGCTCAGAGGGACTGGCTAATGAGCCAGTATGTGCTGAGTGCCTGCCTGATGCAATTAGCACGTGGACTTTGGAGCATTTGAAGACATTCTGCTAACCTCATGGAGAAATAAGAGCATCTTTGATCGGCTACAGCTACATAGCAGGAACTTAGGGCGCATTCAAATAGCACTAGTTGACATCATCCCTCTCTATCTTTTGACTTCTTCCTGCCAGTTGGTGCTTGGTGAGAAAAGAGATAATTCCATTGAGGGAGAGGTCTTATATTTTCCCTGTCCCAGGCTAACATGTGGCCTGTGAACATGCTCTTTGTTACTTTGTTTTAGATAAAAGAGATTAGAAGTGATTGTGACTCTGCGAGTTTCAAAAGGTAGGGAGAGTAAATCACCTGAGATTTAGGAAGTTCAGGAGGCAAGTTAGTACATGGCAGGTTTTGGAACCAGCTCACTTTTGAAGCTCCAGGGCATGAGGAATTGGGACCCAAACCAGCAGTAGATGAGACAAGAGTTCATCCAATACTGATGTTGCATTTGGATGTGAATTTGATGGGGCCAATGCCATAGAGAAACTGCTTTAGGTCTCAGCCAACTCTCCCCAGAGACTGAGGTAGTATAGAGGAAAGTGTAGTTGGGGGTAGAAAATGTTTGTGCTTCTTTTCTTCATATGCCTTCAAAGTAAATATACCATTGTAAAACATACCATTGTAAAAGCTAATTGTTGCTAATTGGTTAAATGGAACAGAGGCACTAATCATTGGATGGTAGATAATAGTGGGTGGAGGGAAGAACCACATTAAGAAGTCAATAAACATTTATTAAACACTATGTGCCAGGCACTATGCTAAGTATTGGGGTCACAAAGGCAGAAGATAGTCTCTCCCCTCAAGGAGCTCTCAATCAAATGACACAAATGATAGAAGACAATGCATAAAAAGAATATGAAAAGGTAGGACTGCAGAAAGGGGGATAGGATAGGAGTGAGAGAGATAGGATAGAGTGAGGGTATGATGAAATCCTATAGCCAGGTGGGAAATTACAAGGTGTCTTTAAATAAAAGAATGAGAGCTTGGGCTGAGAATATTAGATAAAAGATACCCCAATTCCTCAGAGAGACCTCTAGAGTGATGAGACTAGAGATGTTGCCAGCCTCATTTACGGAGTGCGAGGCCAGAGGGCACTTAATAATTATTGTTATGATAATAACTAGCATTCGAGGTTTCCAAAGCTCTTTACAAATATTATCTCATTTACAACATAACAACCCTGGGAGGTACTATTATTGTGCCCATTTTACAGATGAGGAAACTGAGGCTGACAGAAATTAAGAGACTTGCCAAGGCTCACACAGCTAGCAAGTGTCTAAGATAGGATTTGAACTCAAGTCTAGGTCTAGCATTATCCACTGTACCACCTACCTGCCTCTAGCCTCTACTTGCTACATTAGCAAAATGTTCAAGTCAAATTGGTCTGCTAGCTGTTCTCTGAACTCAGCATTCAATTTTCCACAGGCTATTCTTTTTTTGGAAGGTATAATTTCCTAACCATCCCCTTTTATAGTCCTTTACTTCCTTCAAAGCTGAACTGAGGTGCTGCCTCCTACTTAGAACCTTTCTTCATATTTCTAGCTGTTAGTGCTCTCACCTGTCCTGAATTTCATTTTCTTATGTGGGTACCAGTTGTATTCCCCCTCCTCCCTCACTAGAATATAAATTTCTTGAGGTCAGTTCTTCACTTTTCTCATTGTATCCCTAGTGCCTTGCATATAGTAGCTGCTGAATAAATATTTGATTCATTAAATGGTTAAACAAGAGAAATCATGAAAATAATATAATCCTATAAAGCGATGGGAAAACAACTTTGATAAAACATAGCCTCTACTCATGGGAAAAAACTTCAAAATATGAGAATAGAAGGATTTTTTTTTCTTAGCATGATAAGAAAACATCTATTTGAAACCAAGAATCAATATTACATATCATGAAGAAATATTTCCATCAGAAACAGATATAAAATAGGGTTATATACCTTAACAGTTTTAATTTCATACACTTTTAAAAGTGCTGGCTATAGCAATAAAAAAAAGAATAAATAATTAAAGGAATGATCATGAGTAATGAAGAGGTGGAGATAACCCATTTGCACATGATATAGTCATATTCCTAGAGTATCCAAAGAATCCTACTAAAAATTAATTGAGATAATAAACAACTTTACCAAGGTATGAGATAAACCCGTAAAATTATATTCTCACATTTTAGTAATAGAGGACAAAAAAGATTGATGAAAAAAATACTATTTCTGGTAATAGCAAAAAACATAAAATATTTGGTTATTAACTACCCAAGATACAGAAAGGACATTTATAAAGATAATTTACAAATAGTCTTTGGTTGAAACAAAGGAAGAACAACTAGAGGGAATACAGGTGGTTATTATAATACAGTATAGTAAAATATCAATATTTTCAAAATTAACTTATGTATACAATGCAATATCAAAAAGTCAATGAGATACTTTATAGAAGTAGATCAAATGGTAAGAAAATTTATATGAAAAAATAAATGGGAAAAAATAAGGAAATATGGGAAAAAAGTAAAGGAAGGAGGACTTGCCCTATCAGGTTTCAAAATACACCGTAAAGCAACATTTTCTAAAACTATCTGGTACTGGACAAAAAGAGAAAATATGTTAATGGAATAGAGTAGGTGGCACAAATAGAATCAAAGAATCAAAAGGTACCAGATAGCAAGATCACTCTTTGATACATCTATTCATATTGAATAGAATTCTATAAAATTTTTGGAGAAATCAGAGAGTAGTAAAGTAAAAAATGAATGAAAACTTCTTCCTTATAGCATACAACAATATCAAATTTCTAATCTAATTTTTAAGGTAGTATTTTCTTCAGTGGTATTTTGGACCTCCTTTTCCATTTGGCTAATTCTGCCTTTCAAGGCATTCTTCTCTTCATTGGCTTTTTGGAGCTCTTTTGCCATTTGAGTTAGTCCATTTTT
>JAQQSZ010017674.1:0-10746 GCA_028646595.1 Phalanger gymnotis | reverse complement strand
CCAAATCTTGGGCCTGGGGCTTAGCACTTAACAAGATTCAATGAAAGTACTTTCACTCAAGGTAAGCAAAAGCCAAACTCCTCAAGGGCACTCCTTAAACTAAATGCTAAGGAGGCCATTTTTGCCTTAGGACACACTATTATGTAAGTGTTTTGCATAATGATACGTGTATAACCTATATTGAATTGCTTGCCTTCTCAGGGAGGAGGGGGGTGGGAAGGGAAGAAGGGGGAGAATTTGGAACTCAAAGTTCTAAAAACAAATGTTAAAGACTGTTTTTACATGCAACTAGGAAATAAGATATACAGGCAATGGGATATAGAAATCTATCTTGCCCTACAAGAAAGTAATGGGAAAGGGAATGGGAGGGGGAGTAGGTGATAAAAGGGAGGGCAGATTGGGGAAAGGGGCAATCAGAATACCTGCCATCTTGGGGTCAGGGGAGGGGAGAGATGGGGAGAAAATTTGTACCTCAAAATCTTGTGGAAACGAATGTTGAAAACTAAAAATAAATTAATAAATCTTAAAAAAAAGAAAAAAAAAGAAACCAATTCCCTTCCCCCACCTACTAGTGCTTTCCCCTCCTATTTATTTTGTATAACTTCCACTTATATTATTTACATATTGTCTTCCCTTAGAATGTAAGTCCACCCAGGATGGGAACTGTTTCACTTTTTCTTTGTAACCCTTCTGCCTGGCATATAGTAAGTACTTAAGAAATGCTTACTGAGTGATTGATGCACATGTTTGGAGAGAAGATGAGTGAGCTTTGAAACATGTTGGATTTGAACTATTCTTAGCTTAATATCTAAATGGAAATATCTAGTATTCAGCAGCAAATACAAGTCCAGGGCTCAGGAAAGGAGATAGTCAAGAATCTTGCGGGTGGTCACCCACATAGAAGTGACAGTTGAAACTACGAGAGTGTTTGAAATCAACAAAGGAAAGAAGGGAGGGGGGAGAGAGAGAGAGAGAGAGAGAGAGTGAAAGGGGAACTTTAAAAAAAAAAACTTATTCGTGAGACTAAGAATAGAGCCACTCAGTAATCAGAAAAAAGATCAGTATTGCTGACATCCTTCTGAGGTCTGTGGCAGTGAAGAACCACACTGAGTTATGAAATAGTCTTCAAATATAAAATGTGATATAAATGACAGTCTTCTCATTAGTCTTAATAATAAAAATATTGGTGTCCAAATGTTTACAATCTGGAAAACTGTATATGAGATGAAAAGTTGGCTGAATTTTTAAAAGAAGACATAAAGTAAAAGAAGTGAGTGAGATTTTTTAAACAGAAAAAGAAAATTTCCCAAGGATAATACAGCATTGTAATAACAATGTAGCTTGCTACTACTATGGCTGTGTAAGACCAAACAACACCAGCACACAGGAGGGCTGCCAGCACAGGTTAATTACCGATACAAGCAGTTAGGCAAAGTGCCATATTCGATGACCCAGGAGTTTCATGTGTTTTCATCTGTAATATCTATACTTGAAATGTCTTCTTAAATTAACACCAAGAAAGGGAGTGGGTGATTTGGTATCAAAAACTACAAAAAGTTGTCTCCTTCCCTCTAGAAGGCCTTGGCAGCATTACCAAACCAAAAAGAACAGCTTCTTAATGTTAGCTGAACATTGAATCAGAGAGTCAGACAGAGAAAAAGAGACAGACAGACAGACACACAGTATAGTTTGTCCTTCCCAACTGTCACATTTCTAAATGGGAAAGCATAAATGTAAAACCTGAAGACAAATATACATTTGAGAGCGCTGACATCCATTAGTATCTAGTTATCACATTCACATCCTATTTATTACCCTTCTTGCCTAAACTTCTCTCTCCAAAACACCAGACACCCATCTTCATGGCCTAAGGTACATTTCCAGCCCAATGTCCCACTCACAGCTCCAATTCAAAATGTCCTAAACTAAATTCATTATCCTTGTCCCAAGAACCATATTTCATTTCATCTTTATTATTGGAGGCACCATCCGCCTCCAAGTCTCTCATATTCCCATCTTCATGACTTCAGGATTGTCTTTGATTCTTCCCCCTTAACCTATCTAGTCACTTAACAGGTGTCCTTGATTCAAGCTCCCCATCACCTTTCACATCCACCCATTTCCTTTCTATTCCTACTGCCACCAATCCAGGAGAGGACTTCATTCACCCCACCCCACTTGCAACTTTGCAATAGTTTTCTTTTTCTCCATTCTTCACCCTTTCCAACTTATCCTTCATGCCTCTGGCAGACTCAACTTTCCTTTGCATAAACGTGAGTCAGGTTACTCATCTGTTCAAAAACTCTAGAACTGGCTATCTACTTGACCTCTCTCAAAGGAACTAAAATCCTAAGAACTGAAGTGACTCACCCCAAATCACATGTCTCTGCCATCAGAAATATGATATGAATCTCAATTTTTTCACTCCAGAAACAGTGTTCTTGCCACTCCACTACCCTGTGACCCTTCCTTAACCTACTCTGTGTAGAACATTGGGTTTTGCCATTGCTCCATATTGTTTTTTGTCCTTTGTTCTCAAAGAGGACCATGGTATCATGGAGGTGATGCCATGACATGTAAGTGAATTGGATTTAAGTGAGGTCTGTGATTCATAATTCTGTACTAGACAGTAAGTTCCATGGGGCAGGGGCCTCTTTTTATTTAAGCTTGACTTACCCCAAGACAAAATACAATGTTTTCTTCACAGCAGATATATAATTCAATTCAGTTAAACAAGTGTATATTAACTACATATTGTGTTATATTAAAATGAATTCGATTTAATTGAGGGGGAACACATAAGATTTCATCAAGGCAATTGATCTTTGTGTAGAAAACAAAGTTTTTCCACTTATTGTTCTTATGTTTTGAATTGATTCATTCAGTTGCATATATCAAATATAAACATTCAGAGATCAAAAGAGTTTTTAAAACTAGCTTAAATAAGAAAGGTTGCTGCATAGTACTATTATTATCATGATGTATGACCTAAACAAATTTGATATACACATTCAAATATTTTGAAAAATATAAGTTGGAAAGAATTTTCATTGCTTGTCATTGGATTATCTAATCCAAGTAGGTTAGGTATCTAAACTATTTAAGAATATGGTTGTCTATCCTGGAAGACAAATTGTTTAATAACTCTAGTGGAAAGTTCGATGTTGTGTATAATTGAAGTTTCTCATGAGTTTATCTTGTTCTATTGAATGGTACATAAAGCAAGGATTATTTTAAAAGATGGAGAAACATGGGCAAGTAGGCAGCAGAGAAAGAATCAGTAAGTAGAGAAGAATTGAAGATGAGAGAGAAAGTGAAGGAAAGAGCAGGAACAATTTCCTGGAGAAATCAGGAGGGGATGGCAGTAAGGGCTTATGAAGAGGGGGTGGCCTTGGTAAGGAGAAAGGCCATCTCTTCATCTGAGACTGGAGTGAATCTATTATATGAATGAATGAAACTGAAATTTGGAGATTGAGTGAAAACCTTTGTTCTCACTTATCTAAATTATTGATAGTAGTATTAAATAATATTGAATTTCTCATTAGCTGCTTCTTCAGAATCCTCAAATAATCTCTCATTCACAAAAGCCCAGAAAGTTTCATAAAACCCACAATTATAAAATGTTATCTTATTGAATTATAGATACTAATGATTATATTAAATATTGGCTTGTAGATATATTATCAATTATTTATATTATTATATTATGTTCTTACATTATATTATATTACATTGTATCATCATATATCATAGATAATATTTTTAATTCTTCCTTGCAGGAAAAATACAGTTTAGTTTTTGATAGTGCTTTAGCTTACAGGCATATTTAGGTGTCCTAGAAAATTAGGTTTCTCTTAAAATTCTACTTCAAAATCTCTTTGTAAATTGGAGCTGACCTTGGGTTCTTGAAAGCTATGCCTGGTATTACTATCATCTAGCAGGTACCAAGATGGAAAGTCTTCAAGTTTGGGCTGGCTAGGGCATGGATTTTGTATCTGCTGTCTGAGGACAAACCTAGCTAAGTCCAGAGAGACTCATTGTCAGAAGTTTGGCCACAATGTGCTGAATATTTTTGCCCAAGACAATGCAAGAAGAATATCTTTTAAGGCATAGATGTTGTAACTTGCATAGGTGGAGAGAACATCTACACTGAAGAAATCATAGATCTTTTGAAGGCTTGAAGAAGTGATGCTAGATGTGGAATCAACCTAGCCTAAATTCAAGGGTGTACTTGAAACAGGTCACACAAGTTCATGAGAGATAATTGTTAAATTTTTAGTGGGAGCAGTTACATTTTGGAATTGGCAAATGCTATAAATCAGGAATTGAATTATTATACTGTTGATTGCCTAGACTTAAGAAAATGATGGAGAAAAATTTTAATAATATAAACTTGAAAATGTTGCATGCATTTCAGAGAACTGGTTTTTAAACATTTTCCAGCACATTACTGTCCAAACTCCTAATTTTGCATAAGAAGAAAAACTTAGATCAAGACATGGAATTATTTTCCCCAAAACCATGTATCTAATGTCTAGAAGAAGAAATACTAGAGTTAGTGAATCATAGCAAAAAGAAAATTGTATTTGAAGTATGAAGCCCTGGATTCAAATCCTGACTTGACCACTTGTGACTTGACTAAATGGGACCTTATTTTCCTTCTCAATAAAATAAAAGAGTTGCTCTATATCAGGGATGTTTAATTTTGTGTGTCTTGGAATACAGCAGGCAAGTAGATGTGTTTCACCATTACTGGAGCTCAATAGATGTCATTTTATCAAAAGACAGTTTCCTTCCCATTTGTAGGGCACATCTATTCTCTAGCCCAAAATCTAAGATCCCACCTTGAGTTACCAGCCTAGTTCTCATCAATTCAGAGTCATCATATATCAGTATGTGGCTTAAACACCTAACTATCATAAAACATTATTCTTATACTCAGATGTCTACATAGCAAAGGTAGTAGGTCTCTTATTTAGGTATTACAGAGATATTCTTACTATAAGGTAAAAGCAATGCTTGTTTGTGGAACTTCAGAATTACACACAAAATAGCATATTTACTTTAAGAAGGGAGATAATAGAATTCATTTCCAAAACCATTTCCTATAGTATGTTTAAAATACAGATCAATTTTCAAAAATTCCATATAGCTTTTCAAGGACACACTCCATTGTAAAAAAGTATTTTAAAAATGTTTGTTGATTGATATGTGTTTTTAGAATTAAAGCAAATAAAAATTAATTATGTTTCAAGGACTTTTGCAATAATAGTTCACAATACTTTAAGATTAACAAAGCATTTCCTAACAATTCTGTGAAAGAGGTAGGGCGAGGGGGTCTTATCAGCACTTCACAGGTGAGGAACCTGAGGCTAAAAGAGGTTAAGTGAGTTGCCTAAAATTGCACAGCTAGTAATTTTCAGAGCCCATAGTCTTCTGATTCCAAGTCCAATGTTCTTTGCACCAGAGCAGATGGCTTCTCCTATTGCATAACAACCTTAGAGATAATTGGAAGCATTTTGGACTTTCCAAAAACTAGTCATTGGATGGAGCAGTCTCCATCCTCAATTAGCTTCCAGCAAAGCAAAAGAGTTTACTATCCATTTCCCAATAGGAATATTAAGGATTCCAATTCCTCATGCAAAGTGGTTTATCTCTCTTTCTCATAATAAAACATTTCAAGAGGAAACATGGTTGCAGCATCATTCTCTGGATGCAAAGCTGCTGATAGAATCCTAATCCAGAATCAAGCATGTGCTTGTAGAATAACACCAGACAGTTGTTTTTTCCGTTCTTCACATTTCTAGGTAATCATCTTTCGGGCACTCTTATCTTTGACAATGATTGAAAAGCCAATAGATGATGTTATTAATTTTAAGAAGTATGTGGCCAGGATAGGTTCTAGGTTACCTCTTTAAATCTATAGGTTTCATTTTATGTATCACCATTTCACTCATTGCTCAATAAACAAGTATATCCTCACATTTATGAAACAGGGTAAGGAGATATAGGGAAATAAAGGGATTTTTTTTGCTTGTTTTTGGCAACAGGGCCTTCCCTCCTCCTTCTCTTCTCTTTCACCCCTCAAAAAAACTTGTTGAAAGAACTATACTAAGAATGGGAATTTTTATCATTATCATTTGTGTCTTCACAACTAAAGACATGGAATTTTTAAAAACCAGATTGTGAAAAGCACAACATATATGAACGAACATTTTGCTTTGAAATAAATTAGTTTTAAAAACAAATTAGAAGCTGTGTTGACAGAAATGAAGCAAAATTAAAATATTTGGTCTCTATTCTCTGCACATCAGAAAATGCTAAATATAGTATCCCAGCTGGCTTTGGACTCTATAACTGAGCATATAATATTCACTAGAAGGGCTCAGAAAGCTTTTGCCCAATTATGCCATTGAGATGCTGTGGTAAGCTATAAGGGGTCTTTGGTATATCTCAGTCAGTGCCCTGGAATTCTTCATTATCCATTGTCGATTATTGCCCAGGGATGTAAAGAATAATGGTTAGAGGATGGTTAGGAAAGGTTGGAGATTGACTGGTGTGTGTACATATATGCATACAAATAGCACTTTCTAATAATCATGCTTGAATCATATCATCTCAGAGCTGGAAACAATTAAAGAGATCTAACCCCCTGCTTAAGCAAGAATCCTCTTTACAATTTCCCCAATGAATTGTCTTCCAGCTTCCACTTGGAGACTCCAAGTGATGGGGATCTCACTACTTTCTGAAGACCCCCAACATTACTCCTATTGTTAAGAGATATTTCCTTATATTGAACCTCATCTGCCTTTCTGCAGTTCTGCCCATTGCTTTTTGTTCTGCCCCTTCAGGCCAAACGACACAACTCTATTCCTTCTTACACGTGAAAGCCTTTGAAGAAAAAATATTGGGGAAAGCTATTATATTTAGGACATTTACCTGTTTCTAGTCCCACAAAATCTCTCCCATTTCCCATAACTTTTTCTTTTCTTTCTTTTTCTTTTCTTATTCAGACTAAGTCTCCTTATCTTGCCTAGGCTGGAAGTACAGTGGTCATTCATGGACCTGTCTCAATATTAATTTGCATGGAAGCTTTAACTCGTTCCATTTTTCTGACCTAGATCAGTTCATGGTCCGTATTTTTTCAAAGCTTACTGATAAGTGACTCAGTAATAACATCTTCTAATCCTTTCAATTCACTATGAGGTCAGTCATCTGGGCCTAGTGAGTTGAATTCATTGTGGGCAGTAAGGCACTCTCTTATATAGACTCTTATCATTCTGGCTTTTAATTATCTTTTTTAATTTTTCTTTTATTTTTTGTTACATTTTGAGTTCCAAGCTATCTCCCTCCCTACCTCCCAACCCCACACTAGAGAAAGCCAACATTCGACACAAATATATATGTAAAACTTCCATATATCAGTTCTTTCTCTGGAGGTGCATAGTGTCTCCCTTAATAGGTTCTTTGTAGTTGATTTGAATATTCATCTTGCTCAGAATAGTTTGGTTGTTCACAGTTGTTCTTCGAACAATATTGCTGTTACTGTATACAACATTCTCTTGGTTCTGTTCATTTAACTCTTCATTATTTCATGGAAGTCTTTCCATGTTTTTTCTAAAATCAACCTGCTCATCATTTCTTACAGTGCAGTAGTATTCCATCACAATCCTACCACAACTTACATAGCTATTCCTCAATTAATGGGCATCCCCTCAAATTCTAGTTCTTTGTCACCCCAAAGAGAGCTGCTTAGTTTAGTACATACAGATTCTGTTCCTTTTCCCTGGTCACCTTGGGAAACAGACCTAATAGTGATATTGCTGAGTCAAAGGGTATACACAATTTTATAATTCTTTTGTTATAATTCCAGATTGCTCTGCAAAATGGTTGGATCAATTCACAGCTCCACCCAAGTTTTCCCAAGTCCCAAGTTTTCCACATCCTCTCCAGTAGTTGTCATTTTCCCCTTCTATCATTTTAGCCAATCTGATAGATTTGAAATAATACCTCAGCATAATTTTAATTTGCATTTCTGTGAGCAATGATGATATAGAGCATTTTTCATATGACACTCTCTGTGTGTGCATTGATTTCTTCTTCTGAAAACTACACGCTCCTGTCTTTTGACCATTTATCAGTCAGGGAATGACTCACATCTGAGAAACTGTCTATAAATTTTCTCCCAATTTTCTCTTTTCCTTTTAATCTTAGCTACATTGGTTTTATTTGTATAAAACCTTTTTTAATTTAATGTAATCGAAATTATCCATTTTACATCTCACAATGTTCTTTATCTCTTGTTTATAAATTCTATCCACAGATCCAAAAGGTAATATGCTCTATGGTCTTCTAATTCACTTATGATTATCTCCTTTTATGTCTAGGTAATGTATTCATTTTGACCTTATCTTGGTAAATGCTAGAAGATATTGATCTGCTAGTCTGCTTTCCATTTTTTTCCATCAGTTTTTACCAAATAGTGAATTCTTATCCCAAAAGCTTAAATCTTTACATTTATCAAACACAAGGTTACTATAATTATTTACTACTTTTTATTGTATATCTACTTTATTCCAATGTTTCACCTTTCTGTTTCTTAGCTAGTACCAGATAGTTTTAATAATTAACACCTTAAAATACAGTTTAAAATCTGGCACTGCTAGACCTCCTTCCTTTCCATTTTTTTTCCATGAATTTCATTGATATTCTTGACCTCTGGTTCTTACAAATGGATTTTATTCTTTTTTTCTAGCCTCCCCCCCTTTTTATTTTATTTACGTCTCTCATTTTTAAATGTGTTTCATGTAAATAACATATGTCAGGTTCTGTTTTTGACCCATTCTGCTAACCATTTCATTTTACATTCAAAGTTTACTTACTAGTTGTGTATTTCCTTCCATTCTATTTTTCCTCATTTTTATCTTTCTCCCACTCTCTGTTTTTGCCCTATCCTTCCTCAGAAGTCTAATTTATTTCCTACCACTGCCTCCCTAATCTGCACATCCTTCTAAGAATCCTTCCTTATCCTATCCCCTTGCCCTCCTATTTATCTGTAGGGTAAGAAGACTTTTACACTCTCCTAGATGTATATATTATTGCATCTTTAACCCAGTTCCAATGATAATAAGATTCCTATACTACCTGTCTTTCATGTTTATCTTCTTATGTTTCTCTTGATTCTTGGAGGTCAAATTTTCTGTTCAGTTCTGATCTTTCCCCCAAGAATACCTGAAAGCCCTTTAATTAATTAAATATCCATTTTTCCCTTTGCAAGATTACACTCAACTTTGCTGGGCAGGCTATTTTTGGTTGCAAACCCAGCTCCTTTACTTTTCATAATGTCACATTGCATGTCCCTCAGTTTTTGTTTTGTTTTGTTTTTTTAATGTAGAAGCTGCTAACTCTTGTGTTATCCTGACTGTAGCTCCACAATATTTAAAGTATTTCTTTCCAGTTGTTTGTGATATTTTCTCCTTGACCTAGGAGCTTTGAAACTTAGATATAATGTTCCTGAGAGTTTCCATTTTAGTATCTTTTTTTAGGTTTTGATGGGTGATTTTTTTTTCAATTTTTATTTTCAATATTTTATTTTTTCAGTATTTATTTCAGTATTTCAGTAATTTATTTTCAATTTTTTTTTTTTATTTCCAGGGCAAGTTTCCTTAATGATTTCTTGAAATATACTCTCCAGCATCCTTTTTTTAAATCACATTTTTCAGGTACTACAATATTATCTCTCCTCAATATGTTTTCCAGATCAGTTGTTTTTTCTAATGAGATATTTCCATTCTTCAATTTTATTTTATAATTTCTTGATGTCTTACTAAATCATTAGCTTCCCCTTGCCTAATTCTAATTTTTAAGGAGTTATTTTCTTCTATAAGCCTTTGGATTTCTTTTCCCAATTGGTTGGTTTTCTTTTCACGATTTTCTCAATTTTCTTACATTATTTTTATTTTTTCTTAATTTTTCCTCAATCTCTCTTATTTGAATTTCAAAGTTCTTTTTGAGCTCCTCCAAGAACTCTTTTTGGGCCATTTTATATTTTCTCTGAAGCTTTTTTCTTCTTCTAAGTTTGAACCCTGACCTTCTCTATCACCATAGTAGCGATTTATGGTCAGGTTCTTTCTCTGTTGCTTACTCATTTTTAATGGCCTATTTCTTGGCTATTAGTTTTATGCTAGGGTCAGGCTCTGCTCCCAGGGCATAGGTGTTGTTTTCTGAACTGTGTCTGGGAGTTTTTGACTTTTTTTATTCTTTAGTGTTCTATAATCCAAGGCCAGGTGTGGTGACTGCTCTTCTGGCTCATGCCTTAGTCTGTGAGTGATTTCAGGTACTCCTCTCTATTCCTGAGCCTCAATCAGGGCACTCAGTGCCTCTGCTCTCCTGTGAGTGACCACAACTAGCATAGCCCCCGACTCTATCCAACTACACTCATTGGTATGTGCTCACTTTTCCTTTCCTGCAGCCATAGCCTGGAACTCTGTCTGATCAGCAAGCCCAGGCCCCACAGCCAGGGCCAATGGAGGGCCCTGCAATTCCCCCCTGATCAGCTGCTAGACCCCCACACCATACATGGCGAAAAAGTTCCAGAATATTCTAGATACAGCTGCCTCCAGGGCTTGCTGTTTGTTGACTCTCTGATGTCTGCCCTGGGGTATCTGCATTTCACTTGGCCAGACCACTGCCTTTGGAGGTTAGCTCTTTCCTAATGTGTTCCCAAGTTGTCATAGGCTGGAGGAC
>JAQQSZ010017673.1:0-10747 GCA_028646595.1 Phalanger gymnotis | reverse complement strand
GCCAAGATGAGAGAGAAAAACATTTACCTGGTAGCTTCTTATATCAATTGATTATTTTTACTAAGTATTAACTTCAGTTGTTGCTATTCATCAAAAGTTTAAGTGGCATGAATGCCCTCTCAATTTTAATGCCCTGTACCTAAGCTACTACTGCCCCACCCTAGTTACATCTCTGGATGTCAAAGTAATGAGCACTACTCTTTAAGGCAAGCATACTATACAATTTACCCACATGACTTTTGTCCCCAAAAACAGACCCTTTGGGAAGCAATATACTCATTTGAAAGAACTGTCATTGCTCAAAACATGTTTTAACTCTTTTGGAAACTCCTTCGATTAACAAATATTTATTAATAATTAACAAATATTAAATTAGAAATTAACAAATATTTCTGAAGCACCTACTACATGCAAGATACTGTGCTGGCACTTTAAATATAAGTACAACGAATGAAACAATCACTACTTACAAAGACCCAGAA
This sequence comes from Phalanger gymnotis, assembly GCA_028646595.1. NCBI lineage: Eukaryota > Metazoa > Chordata > Mammalia > Diprotodontia > Phalangeridae > Phalanger > Phalanger gymnotis. Next base: position 10,265 of record JAQQSZ010017673.1, on the reverse strand, counting down.
TTTTGTAGTCATTTAATTTGAAGGCTGGAAGAGTCCTTAGGGAAGCAATGCAATACAGTGGGAAATGTACCAGATCTGAAGTTAGATTATATAGGTTTTAATCTGATGTTTACTACCTATGTGATCTTGGACAAGTCATTTATCTTCCCTGAGACTCAATTTCATCATTAGCAAATGAAGGAGTTAGACTAAATGGCTCCTGAGTTCACTTCTAGTTCTATAACTAATATCCCATAATGGTATGGGTGAGTTAATACCACAGCAAGAACTGTGACTTGCCCAATGTCATGCAGAAAATTAACGGTAGAATGAGGACTAGAAGTTGGGTCTCATGGCTCCAGGATCAGTGCTCTTTCAAAGTCATGATGGTGTTTCCCAGAGTTTGATACACATCTCTTTCATCTCTACATCTCACTATCATTAGTTATATAAATTAGTGTTATTTTTTTCTTTTAGGAAAAGAAAGGCATTCTTATAATTTCTCTTCTGTCACTACACAGGCCCTCTGACTAGGTTCTGCAAATGTCTTATTTTTAAAAGACATTGATTTTTTTTATTCTAATGCCTTATCTTAAGCAAGTTTAAAAAAAAGGTGATAGTTCCTAATCTCTTATTAAATAATGTTCTTCTACTATCAATGTCTTGATCCATGAGAAAGTCATATGAGCCAAAGGAAACTTTCATATATCACTTTCTCCCAATACAGACAGAATTTTGGAGAGAGAATATTATCACTCCCTCAAGAGCTGTTGCCTACAGAATTCACACATGTCATAAAACTAAAAACTGAAATTTTTTCATTTTGGAATTATCATTGACAATAAATCAACATATCGTCCCTGCCTTCAAGGAGTTTACAATCGAGCCAGAGGGGGCAACATGTACCAATATGTAGCCCCAACTTCAATAGCCTCCCTCACAAAGACTATAAAGGAGGAAATGAAATCTTATACAGTTACTTTGACTGTCATTCTATGAAGAGTTTGTGAGGAGAAAGAGTTTAACTGACTTCTAAAACTGCTAACTGTGAGAGAAATTCCAAGAAGACAGTGAGAAAAGTCTGAGAGTTGACCAGTCAGTCCATAAGCATCAATTAAGTACTTACTACATACCAGATAATGTGAAAAGCACTGGGATATAAATACAACCAGAAAGACAGTTTCTGACCGCAAGGAACTTACATTCTAATGGAGGAAGAAACACATAAAAGAAGGCTAGGAGGATGGAGAGGGAAGGCATGGGGTGGGGGGTGGAACACAGGAAAATGCCTTTAGCAGAGATATGGTAGAAAAAAGTCTGGAAGTCCAAAGTAATTAAGACATAACTGGCCTGAATGCCCTCCTTAAATGGAGGTTCTGGTCAGGAGCCATCTACTCAGAGGGAGAGGCCAAGGCGGAGGAGACTCCCAATATGTGAATTCCAGAGCTGGAGTGAGCTTCCTGGATGAAAAGGTTTCTGGACCATGGTAGATAATGTCTGAAGTGCTACATAGAGAAGAAGAATTTTCTGAGAGAACTGTTTGAATCTTGTGAATGATCATGGAGAGAATTCTTGATAAAAGATTTTAATTGGTAACTTGATAAAGATGAATAGTGGGCTTATGTTTCCAGAATTAAAAAACGTAGAGAAAGAGGGCAGGGGAAAGAAACAGAGGAAGAGTGAAGGAGAGACAGAGAGAGACAGACCAAGAGAGAGAGACAGAGAAAGAGAGAAAGAGAAATGAGCAAAAGCTTATGGGAAAAGAGCTTTCTCAACTTGGGTGAGGCTCAGAACTACTTCATCAAAAGAAATTATAATTTTAGAAATTAATGAGGAAATGTTGGAACATACTCTTGGATTTCCTTAAAACTCAGGATGGGAATGATTAAGGAAAATGAACTAGTGGCAGGTATAGAATGGTGATCACCCTACTAAGGCCACATGTAGAGTAGATTACTTTAAACCCCTGCAACATTATTGGTATATTAAAAAATAGATACAGAGGCATTGGTGAGAGGAGGGAACTAGGAGCTGGGGATCAAGAGAAGCTTCATGTAGAAGGTGGCATTTAAGCTGAGCCTTGAAAATACCTAGGGATTCTAAGAGGCAAATTTAAAGAAAGAGCATACTTCTTCATAGGGAAAAGCCAAAAGAAAAGCACAGAGCTGGGATATAGTGTTATCCATAAGGAACACTAAGGAGGACAGTTTGGAAGATTATAGAGTAAGAGAAGAGGGAATAGTGTTTAATAAGGTTGAAAAATACAGATAATAAGGTTTGATCAAAGACAACTCATGCCAGACTAACCTCATCTCCTTTTTTGACAGGATTTCTAAACTAGGAGATGGTGGGAATAATGTCATTACAGATTTCCTAGATTTTAGCAAAGCTTTCAACAAAATATTTTATACCATACTTGTAGAGAAGATGGAGAAAATGGGTTCAGTTACAACAGAGTCAGAGAGATTCAGAAATTACTGGATGATTGGACTCTAAGAATGGTTCTTAATAATTCAATTTCATCTTGGCCCCAGATCTCTGGTGGAGGCCCCCAGCAATCTTTGATTGAACTTTTTGTATTTACCATTTTTCTCAATGATTTAAGAGTGGTGTGGAAAAACATCTCTTTCCATTTTAGCCTCTACAATTTATCTGTCTAGATTCTGATAGCTATTATTCCTAAAGGACTTCAGTGACTAGCCCAGTCTTTCTCTACTCTTCCACTCCTACTCTCATACTAGAATATTTTAGCATACATACTGATACTCTCTCAAACATTCTAATTTCCCAAGTCCTCAACTTATAAATTTCCCAGCACCTCTACCCCACTTCAGCTACACACAGAGATGGTCATATCTTTGATCTTTACATTTTCCGCAATTCACTTTCATGTTCATGAACTATGAAATTCTTTTATCTAATCATAATATATTATCAAACTACTTCTCCCTTTTCATTGCAAATCCAAACCCTGTTCTTCATTTTCACTATGACCTTCAATGCTTCAACCATTCCATTCTTTCTCTGGACATTAGCCCTGCACTGACTACACTCCCTTCTCCATCTTGACCTCTTGGTAAACTAACTCAATTCTACACTGTCCTCTATCAGGTCCCTTTCCACTTTATCATTTTTTTTGCTTGTGTCTTGCCAAACTTCAGTCTTGGATTATTCATTCCATTGGCTACCTTTGCTCCTATTCACAAACTGCTAGAAAAAATAATAAAACCTCTCAGTCTGAGTCCACTACAAATTTATGTTACATCATCTCAACTGGTCCTTACTGTGGCAACACAATTCTTTTACACTTTCTTGATTGATTCCCTACCCGACATACCGTGGTGGCTTTCCCAAACCTTTTCATACCTCTCAGACTTCCCATTGTCCCCCTCCCTCTATCCTCTCAGCTGAGAACCTTGCTTCACATTTCATAGAAGAAAGTTGAGGCTATTTACCAAGAGGACCCTTTTTTCTCCACCTCCTCATATCACATCACTCTGATGTCTTCTGTTACTATGTCTTCCTTCGTCCCCTTCTCACATGAAGAGGTGGTTCTTCTCCTTGCCAAAAGAAACCCCTCTAGAGGCCCTAGTGATCTCATTCTGACCTATCTTTTTTTCCAGCAGACTGCTTCTTCCATCATCTTTACTCTCACTACCTTCAATATCTCCCTGTCTACTTGCTGTTCCCTTAGTGCTTATACACCTGCTCATGTTTCCCTGTGCTTAAAAAAAATCGTCATTTGATCCATCCATCCCTGCTAGCTATCATTCTACATGTCTCCTCCCCTTCAAGCTAAAATCTGTGAGAAGACCATGTATAATCCATCTTCCACTTACTTTCCTCTAATTCTCTCCTTACCCTTCTACAGTCTGGCTTTTGATCTCATCATGCAACCAAAATTACCATTGATCTTCTTCATTGCCAAACTTCCTGGTCTTTTCTCAGTCATAATCATTTTGACCTTCATGTAGCCTTTAAGACTGCCCATCATCTTCTCCTCCTTGATATTTTCTTCTCTCTGGGTTTTTGTGATTCTACTTTCCTGGTTCTCTTCCTACCTCTCTGATCACTTTTCAGTCACCTTTACTGGACCTTTAACGAGGTCACACTCACTAATTGAAGGTGTCCCCCATGGCTCTCTTCTAAGCCCTCTTGTCCTTCCACACTATTTCACTTAGCAATATCATTATTTTTCATGGTTCAATTATCAGCTGTATGTAGATGATTCTAGGATCTATTTATCTAGCCTAAGCTCTTACCTGACCTCCGGACTCACTGCTCCAAATGCCAATTGGACATCTTGAATTTGATGTCATGTATACATCTTAAACTCACTATGTCCAAAATTTAAGTCATTGTTATACCGTTAATGAATGGCAATATCCTTTATCCCTCTACCACAAAGAAAAAAAATCTCCTGTCTTTCCTAACTTCTCTATCACTGTCCAAGGCACTAAATAAACTCCCCATCACTCAAGGTTGCAACCTAGGTGTCATGCTTGACTCCAAATTCTCCTTAACCCTGCCCCCCCAAATCCAATCAGTTGCTAAGTCCTGTCAATTCTACCTTCATACCATCGTTCCTGTATATGTCCTTTTCTCCTCTGACACTGTCACCACCCTGTTATGGCTTTCATCACCCCACCCCTGGACTGTTGCAATGGCCTTCTTATTAGCATCCCTACTTCAAGTCTCTCTAATCCATCTTCCACTAGGCAGTCAAAGTGATTTTCCTAAAGCACAGATCTAATCTCCCCTTCCCCCACCCCATTCAATAAACACTATGGCTCACTATTGCTTCTAGGATCAAATATAAAATCTTCTTTTTGACTTTTAAAGCCCTTCAGAACATGGTCCTTTCTAATCTTCTTACACTTTACTTCCCTCCATGTACTCTGTGATCCAGAGGATTTTGGACCTCTCATCGTCCCATCAGTGTCCTCAACTGAATCCATGGATCAGATTAGTCGATGGCAGTGTTTGCTTTGGAAGCTAATTATAGAGGGATACCAATTCACCATGCTAAAGGTGAAATTGTTGAGCAACCCACAAATAGGTGAAAAGGACTTCCAGAAGCCTGGAGTCAGGAATTACTTCATGTGCTCTACAAATTCAAACCTACTTTAGCCTCAACTCAGTATGAATTTGAGGGCAATCATATCACAGATTTTAGTGCTGTGTTTAAGATGAACTATTCTTATTGTATCTCCTTAGTATACCCCAGAACCCAGGAGGAGAGTTATAGCCCATCTCTAGGGACCCACAACTCATCAGTGGAAATGGAAGTTTGAATAAGTAAGTTCTAAACTTTACATGGATTAAAATATTGGAAAAAGGCAGAGATGGCATGCTCGTCAAATTCATGGGTGACAGAAAGCTGGGAAGGATAGTTAACAGTCAGTTTCCAAAAGGATCCTGGTAAGCTAGAGCATTAATAACCCTAGATATGACAAATACATTAAAAATAATTTTCTAAGCCCAAGTTAGTGAGTAGGCTGGGGCCAGAGCCCTGTAGAAGAAAGAAGAGTTGGAAGAACAAACTTAATTTTAGCCTATGGGCTTCTGTTGATAGCCTAGATGGATGGAGCCATGATAGCCTTAGATGGATTGGGTCATAATAGCACTAGGAAGTAGCCTGGGGTTTATAAATAAAAGACATGAGCCCTCAAGCTGGACAGGGGCTGGAAAGATAGAGAGGGAGATGGATGGATGGATGGATGGATGGATGGATGGATGGATGGATAGACAGACAGACAGACAGACAGACAGACAGACAGACAGACAGACAGACAGACAGACAGACAGACAGATAGATAGATAGATAGATAGATAGATAGATAGATAGATAGATAGATAGATAGATAGACAAATTTTTATATAATTGGCTTCCTTTGTAATTCTATACAGTTTTGGTTTGTAAATTTTAAAACATTATTCTAAGAGATCCATAGGTTTTACCAGACTTTTCTTTCAGTTAAGCTTATATGTGCTATTCTGTCAAGGGGGTCTATGACATAGAAAAGATTAAGCATTCCTAGCCTAGATCCAGTGTCACATCAGATTGAAGCAGAAACAAGCAGAAGACCGAGAGAAGCTAACTGGCTGAAGATCAGCGCATGGTAAAAGAGAACTAGTCCCCAGAAACACACAGCAGTGGAAACTCTCAGCAGAAATGCAGAGACACAACAAAGAGTGGAATGCCCAATAGAGAGCAGTATGACAGAGTGGCAAAGGACCCTGGATGAAAAGAGATAACAGCTTTCCCAGTGACATAACCAGAGGATGTGAGCCGCTTTGCAGGTCTTAGGGGCCCTAGCCATACGTATGATCTGATCACCTGAGGTGTTCCTTATATGCACGCACCTTCACACTTGTCCCACAGTCACAATATGCCCTTTGTATGTGCCCCTTTACACATGTTCCCTGGTCATGCATGCTGCCTTCATATATTTTCATATCTTACTGATTAATTAACCTATGAGAGACTGGAAGCCCCATGGGCATGAGGGATCTTTGTGTCATTAAAATGCCAGTACCTTCGAAGCAGGAACTGTTTCATTCTTTGTATCTGGTGCCTAGCACAGCGCCTGACACACAGAAAATGCTTAATCAACTCTTGCTGATTGTCACTTATTTTACTGAGCTATTTGAAGGAATGAATTTTGCTTTGAATTAATGTATCTTATTGTTGGTCTGCTAAAACAAATTCGTCAGTGAAAGTTCATGAGCTATAATTTTGAGCATATGCTAAAGGTTAAAGGGCTTTGAATCTGTGGAAGCTTTCTAGAGGCCTCTATGTAAGGAGACTCCCAGGTTTTACACTGGGGTAGCTCTAATTGTTATGAGGTTTTTTCTTTTAATTGAACTTATATTTGCTTTTTTGACATTTCTAACTCATGTTCCTTGTTCTACCCTCCAGAATCAAGCAGTATAAGTATGTTCCCTCTTCCTTATAATGACCTTTTAAATACTTGAAGTCAGTTATTATGTTCCCTTCATTTCATCTTTTCTCCAAGCTAAACCTCCTCGTATATAAACCCAAGATCCTTCATCATACTGGTTTCTGTCCTCTGGACACTCTCTAATTTATCAATAGTCTTCCAAAAATGTGGTACCCACAACTGAGCACAGTACTCCAGATGTGCTCCTGACAGAGCAGATTCTGATAAAACTATTGCCTTCCTAGTCCTGGACACTGTGCCTCTCAATGCAGCGTAAGGTCAAATAAACTTGTTTCTCCTAATGTATCACACTCCTAATGTATTGAGTTTGTTGTTCATTAAGACCCCTCCCCAGATCTTTTTTTTTTAAATAAACTGCATCTAGCCACATAAACAATATAATAATGTTATATAACCTGGAACCATGAGGAAGAAAGAAGTCACTGTCAAAAATTATACTATATACACCCTCGTGGGAAGGAAATTCAACCTATAGCCCTATCCAAAGTGGGAAAACTTTGGTGATTCGCTCATAAAAATGAAGTTGAAATTTTACTTTTGCTATTCAGGGATGAGATATTTATAACAATGGTACCAAAAAAATGAATAAAAAAAGTCACCAACATTAAAGTAAAAATGACAAGTCTCAAGTTTTCTATTCTCACTTAAAGGTTGAGTTCTTCCTTATGAGGAATGTGAAATATGAGGCAATACCTAGTAGCATTATTTTCCATTTGCAAATGCAATGAGTGGGCTTCTTTTCCTATAAGCCCATAGGAGGCTGACTTACTAGGAGCTCTCCTAGCTTTACCTAACGTCTCTGTTAGGCTTCTCAAACAGCATTCAGAACCGCAGGTCTCCTATGAGATTATCAGCTCAGGAAGAACTTTGTAAAGATCAGAGCATCGTCACAAAGATACCAGAATAATCAGAAAAGAGACATGTGAAGAAGTAACATATGAAATCTGTTTCCATAGAAACCATTGTTTAAATTGTTATTGGTAACAAAAATGTATGAAATGCATTTGAATTAGAAAAAAATAATGAATAGGTCTAAAGATCAAATTAAATCGAAATGAAAAAAAATTAAATAAGAAAAAATTCACTTATATAACTGGATAGTCTGAACTCCATTCACATACAGAGCAGAAAAATCCAATCAACAATGGAAAGACAGGGATATGGTGTCACCAAAAAATAGGACTATAGAGTCACCTTCCCCTTCGCTCAACCCCAAAATTCTGGACTCACGAATATCTATTCTAATATCAGGAGGATGGCCCCAAAAGGATCATTTTCTCTTTTTGGTTGTTACCCCCCACCCAAAGATGAACAATTTCCAAATGCAGCTTATGTCTAGACTTCCGCAGATATTGCAAGCTTTTTTCACTTTCTGCATCAGTGCCTTAATAGGACACTGAGAAAAAGTGTTCCACTCTTCAGTGAAAAGCTAGAGAACTGCCACAATCTTCAGATCTTCAAATAGTATGGAATCAGCTCCAAGCTGTCCAATCAGCTCCCAGCCTTTCCTCATAGCAGAGCACAGCTCACTGCGATACATAAGCAAAGTCTTTCCATCTCTCTCCCTCTCAAACCAGAGAAGTAGAAGACAACACAAGCACCCCTTAAAAGGTTTTTGTTCTCTCAGCCTGTAAGGGGCACTAGAGAGCAATAAGCCTTTGTAGCTCTTCACAGAACTGCAGGATTCAGCTCTCTTCCAATGAGCTTTCAGCAGCTATTTGAGTTGTTCCTTTCTCCAGCCAATCAGTAAAACCTAGTCTCTCCAGCACATTCCCTGCACATCAGCTGAGTGGCTGATCTCCTCACTCCAAGAATGGCCATATTCTGACCACACCATAGCTGCAAAAGAGTTCTCCCCTTAACACACCTGACAAGTGATCATCTAGCCTCTGATTAAACACCTCCAATCTGGGGAACGCACTGCTTCCTAATAGCTGTAATTTAATGTTTTTCTTTATAAAATGCTCAAAATTACCTTTGGCAACTTGCATATGTTTCTCCTATTTCTGCCTTCTGGGGTCAAGCCGAATTCCCCTGTCACATGACAGCTCTTCAAATCCTTCAATATAGCTAGCTATGATATCTGAGTTTCCTCTTCTCCAGGCTAAATATCCCCAAATCCTTCTTCTATTCTATGGCATGGACTCAAGATTCTTTACTTTTTCATTGTCCCCATTGGAATCTTCTCAAGCTTATTAATTCCCACTCTAAAACGGTGCTCAAAACTAAAGACTATCTTCCAGATGTTGACTAATTAGGCCAGATGTCAGGGAATATGTATTACCTGATTCTTAGAAGCCACGCCCCTCAATGTAGTCCAAAACAAATTCTGGGGGGTACTGTATCATGATGCTGACTCATATTGGACTTGCAGTCAATTAAAATTCTCAGGTATTGTTCCACCCACCATTCACTATCCCCGCCCCAGCGAACTGCTATCTAACCATGCCACTCCTGTGTTGTCCTTGTGAATTGGGTTTGGTTTTTTTGAATCCAACTTTGAGTTTTACAGTTATTCTTACTAAATGTCTGATGGATGTTTCAACCTGTCAAGATCTTGTGGATCCTGACTAGATGACAGCATGAGAAGCTTATCAATGGCTCAGATTTTTTAAAAGTCACATCAAAATGGAACGACACTGAAAATGGAGTCAAAGAACTTGCTTTGCTCATTTATAAAACCAACCACAGACAGATAGCATTCATTTCCCCAAAACAAGAATTTAAGATAGTACCTCTCCTCTTAACTCCCCTATGAAAGGAACAAAATTCAATTCAACTAACATCTGTTAAGCATCTACTATACACGAGGCACTATGCTGGGCAATAGGAATTCAAAGACAAAAATGAAAGCATTCTGTGCCCTTAAGTACCCTTTATTCTATTGGGGAAAATACCTTCCATCCTGCTATGCAGCTACCTACAATGGTCATTTTGCCAGTTGCCAGCTACCACTGCCTCCTTCCTCCCTGACCCATTGGAGTAGCAATTAGATTTGAAGATCTTTCCCACTCATTAACAAGCCATGTGACCTGCTTACATCACAAGAAGCCCAAGTTACATAGTGGGAGGAGCTTCCTGGCAGGAAAAGGAAGTTATGTCACAGGAAGTGCTGAGAGAGAGAGAGATGTTATGGTTGCTAATGGATGCTAATAGCCACCATCCTGATTGTTAGAACTGAACAGGCAGACTTATATGTACTGTGAGTTTATCTTTGGGTAAGACCCCAGAAGGGGCTCAGAGAGGTTTGGGGATGAAGAGGCTCCATGTTGTAATATTGTATATTGAATGTTTTGGGTTCCTTGCTGTTATGATTAAGTG
>JAQQSZ010017672.1:0-10747 GCA_028646595.1 Phalanger gymnotis | reverse complement strand
CTGCTTCCCTCTGCCACTTTGTGGGTTCTGCAGCTCTAGAATTGGTTCAGAGCCATTTTTTTATAGGTTTTTGGAGGGATTTGGTGGGGAGCTCATGCCAGTTACTGCTTTCTGGTCGCCATCTTGGCTCCGCCCCCCTCCAATTTTAATTTTTAAAGAATTACTTTCTTCAGTGAGCTTTTGTATCTCTTTTTCCATTTTGTTAGTTCTGCTTTTTAAGATCTTTTTTTTCTTTTTGGTGAATTTTTGTGCCTCTTTTGTCAAACTTTTAATTCTCTTTTCATAACTTTCTTGCATTGCTATCATTTGTTTTTCTAATTCTTCCTCTACCACTCTTATCCCTTTATTTAATTCTTCCATGAATTCTTGTTGGACTTGTGTCCAATTTCTATCTTTCTTTGAAGCTTTGCTTGTATCTCTTTTCACATTGCTGTCTTCTTTTGAGTTTATGTCCTGATCTTCCCTGTCACCATAGCAGCTTTTTATAATCAAGCTCTTTTTCTGCTATTTGATCATTTTTCCAGTCTATTTCTTCACTTTGAACTTTATGTTAATGTTGAGTTCTATTCACCTGGAATGGGGAGACATGGTCTCAAGCTTTAGGCTTTTTCACACTGCTGTTTTCAGAAGTAGCTCTGCGGGTCTGCAATTTTTTGTTCTTGCAAGGTGGTGTGGTCCTGATATAGGTGTGGTCACTGCCCTCTTTGTTTGTGCTCTGGTCTTTTTTTCTGTGAAGGGCCCTGATTCCCTGCAGGTACAAGAACTAGCTTTCTTGGCACTGGAATTTTGATCAGATTGCCTGTGTAAGTACTAGTGATCCTCTGTGTCTTGAAACTGTGACCAAGGCCCCTGCTCCCTTGTCACTGACCATAAATAATCCTCTCCACACTGGAAATGTGACTCAGAACTGAGTATTACTGGTGTCATTGCCAAACAGCCTCAGGTCCCACACCCAGCATTAGCTTAAGGTCCCCTGTAATCTCATTTGTGGTCTTTATATTCACCTCTTGATTTAGAATAATAATATGACTTAGACCTCCTCATTCCCTCCCATAAAAAAAAGAATGTAGGGAATATAGGGTTACTCCCTTTCCTAAATGTTTTACCATCTAATTGACTCAACATCATTAGAGACTGGAATAGAGACTTAATTTTCCCCCTACACATTATATCTTTGTATGTTGCTCCTTCTTGGTTCTAGTTCCTGCTGAGTTTCAAAACTTTCTTCTGATCTTTTGATCCTGGAATATAGTCATTGATGATAAACTCCTATTGCTTTCTCTATGAGGCTGGGCCCCAGAATTGTCCAGGAGCTTCTCCATTATGTCACCCACAGTCATTTCCTTCCTGCAAGCTTTATAGAGGAAGTCTTCATTGCTCTGCTGTTATCTTCAGATGTCCTTATCTCTGAGGCCAGGTGATTCCTTTCTTTAGTGGAGCCATATTGTTCCCTAAATGGGTTCTGATACCATGAGATTGTGTAGGGAACTAGAATTTGTATGAGTGTTTGTGACCAACTTCTCATCAGCTATCTTATCTTTAGCTATCTACATATGTCTAGCTTCCTACTCTAAAGGTCTAATTATATTTGGGATGCTCTTAAGCTGGTCATGTAGTAATCAATCATCCTTAATACCGAATCAATCAAAAGAGCACGTAAGTGCACAATAAATGTTTATTGACTGACTGAGTGACAAGTCAAAGAGATTTTACCCTGCGGCAAGGATAAATAACAGATACTAGAATAAAATTTCAAACATTAGTAAATGGAGAGCAACTGCACTTTATATAAGGATAGGTATTCAATGCTAGAACATAAGCCTTGAAACTTGTTAATATGGAGGTAATCTTGACTGAGCTCTTTATTGTCAAGACTGTGGAATTCAATTTTGTTATATCTAGGGTCAGTCACGATTGAAATATTCACTTCCTTAACACACTTCTCCGAAATGTGAAACAACAAATTTCAAAGTATTATTTTAAAATTTTATTTATTTATTTTTTGTTTTTTAAATGTCATTTGATTCAGAAGCATGGCATCTCCTAACACATGACCAAGTGTCGATTATGGATACATAATTTATTATTTTAAATCATCCTGAGAGAATACTGAATAGGAAGCATGTCAGTTTATAATAGATTATGTTGATTGGTTTTGCTGGCAGATGTGAGAGAATATCATTGCTCATTACATGGTAGGCTTAATTGGTTTTCTCCTGAATTACGTAGACAATATTCTCTTAATCTGCTCACACACAGGGTACTTAAAATCAAAATCCTTGAATTATTGTTTAATTGTCAACATTTTTCAGATAGTGGTTATTTTCTGGGATTGCTTTATGATAAAAAGCTTGTTTGTCCTCTACATGGGAATTAATGTTAAGTAGAAAGGTCATTTGGATATGTTTAATATTATCTAGCATTAGCTACTTTGAATTAGCAAATTTTCAGATGGAGAATGGTTAGTTTTTTGATACGCAAATACTATACTAAAATGGAACCTTAAATGAGAGTTAAAAAAGCCTTTTTGTTCATCATTTTTTCTATCGCACAAACATCTGATAATAGATTAGAGTATCTCAAAACTCAGATACTTTTCTAAAAAATAATCCATTAAAAACAATTCTAGGAGATTTGTTAAATATATTTTGGTTGTTTTAAGTAAAACAGATGCAAAAGTACTCTGGAAAAGTCACAGTACTGTTGGATCCTCTCTTTTTAATTCCTGCATGGAAAATTATGACATTTTTCGAAAACACTTTTTAAATACCAAATGTGAATTAGATTTTATATTGTGAGAAAATACAAGTTAGTGCAAAATTGAATCAATTTTTAATTAAAAAATAGGCACAGAGGTATAATAATAACGATGATGATAAATAACCTTTATATAATGTTTTAAGTTTTGCAAAATATTTTATGTGTTATTATTTAATCTTCACAACAAATCTGTGAGGTAGGTATAATTATTATCCCCAATTTATAGATGAAGTAACTGAGGTTGAGTTAAGTGACTTGTGTGGAATAACATAACTAGTAAGTATTGAATGTAGTATTCAAATTTATCCTGTCAATCCACTCCTTGACTCCAAATCCAGGAATGTACTATACAAGACAGACAAATATTTCTTTATATGTGTCACTACTAAAGATAGAATCTTGACTAACCTTGAGGTTAGGCGGTTAGTTAGTTTTCATAAAATAAGTTACACTTATAGGCAAAATATTAATCATTTGATTGCAACATTGCATTATAGAAGAAAGCCTAAGTACATGTGGAAAATAAAATTGGCTTCCCTAATACACACAGCTCTATTAGAATTCTCAGGTATTGACAATAATCATTAATTGAATTATATTTTGGTCACTCTTAATCATATATATGTGTATATGTGTATGCATGCGTGCGTATGTGTGTGTGTGTCTACAAAATGCCAAAAGACATCACAGAAGTAAGGATTTCTGTGTAATATATTCACCATATAAGCATAGAGATATATTGGTTGTTTTAAACTTTGCAGTGATAATGTCACTGGGGGCCAAGTTTATGATCTTTAGCCCCAGTTTGATGTAATTTCTTACTATTTAACAAAATAATTGTTTTATTTTTGTTGTTGTTTGTAATCAACTAGAAAATGCATAGTATACATTCCTCACTTTTACTCAGCTAATGAGGCTGATACTCACCCCAGCTAATGAGGTGAAAACACCATCAGATTCCTTCCAATTTCACACTTCTGCAGGATGTCTTTGCTTAAACTGAAAATACAGCTCGTTCTTTTTTACCAAGTCCATCTTGACACTTCAGCTCTTGTAGCCTACTCAACCAATGTTCTTTTTCAATTATTAAATAATTGCTAACTTGTCTTGAAGCATTTTTCTGTTAATGTTGAAATTGCCATTCAACATTTTAAAATTAGGGCACAGCACAAAATGTTATTAAAATTGAGAAGCACTCATGTTTGCTTTGATATGCTGTATATAATATTTGTTGGAACATGACTGGATTGCATATTCAAAGGCAGAGTTTGTCAAGTAAGTGATACAATATCTGAAAAATATGACAGTTTTAAAAGAAAGAAAATTATTCATGTTAAAAAAAAAAGATTGATTGGAAAAATTTACTAAATGATCCAAACTTTTTTTTTCTATCCAGTTAATTTCAGAGGAAATTTCATTTCTTTCATGAGGAACTTGAGAGCTCATATGTCATCTCCTGCTTTTCAAACTGACTGCCCAGCACTACATCTCACATAGAATAAAAATCAGTCTTGTTATATGTATTTACCACATGTCTGCCTAGAAATAAATTTTTAAAAAACAGAATCGTATAGTGGAAATAGTTTAGAATTTGAAGTCTGGGAACTTGTATTCAGGTCCTAGCTCTGTCATATGTTAAGTGTAGGAATTTGAAGAAGTAATTTGATCACTGTAAATATTCATCATTTCCCACCTGTAAAATGAGGATGTTGGACTGCACTGTAATCCTTAAGTTTCCTCCCAGCTTTCCAATTATTATCTGAAGCATCATACTTCAGTTGATCAGTAATCTAATCAAGGTAGTTATTCCTTCCAGTGGGGCAGATCACATCCTATTCTTTTTAATCAATCATCTCATCCTGCATTATCATTGTCTATGTTCTTTCACATATCCTCTACAGATGATCCACCCAATGTATTAGAGTTCTTCCTCTAGGTCTTTTAGATCTTCCCTAGGTATATCTCTACAAATATACATACATGCATACATACATATGCTTATACATACATATGTGTTTGTGTATATACATATGTGTGTATTTATTTACTTCGTTGCCTATGAGTTATAAAACAATTATACTTCTTAGAATTACTCAAATATTTATATTCAATGATATATACTACTGGTTATTATTTCAATGAATTTTAAACTAAAATTTTTTATACAATTTGAGATAAGGATCCTTGATTACAAGCAGAATCTTTTCACTAAAGAGGTTGGCCATTTTTGCCAGATGGCTTTTAATAATGTGCTGCTAATTTTAAAAGATTTAGAATTGCATTTAAGGCTCTGAAACAAAACATTGTAGATCCTAGGCTATGAAGATTCACCTGATCCTCAGAATATTATCTAATTGGAGAGGCCTCAATTCCCACCTATATTTCCCAAGAAATCCATACTCTTGAAACTTAGCTAGGCTGGTTTGGGGACTCTAGAAATGTAGTCAACAGACTAGTCTGTATTCATAGGCTTTCTAGTTTAGTAGCACCTGGTAGAACTGGTAATCTTGGCATAGTCTTTGGAAACTCATTGTTACCTCCATGCTTCAAGGAGATATTAGAGAAGGGCTTTGGTGGAAGCCTGGAAGCTTCATAGCATGTAAAACTGTTGCCTATGTTATGTAGGTATGTATATATGTATATGCAACAATGTATGTTTTATATATATACATTATATATATATACACACACACAAGCAAAATATATGTTGTATATATGTGCAATATATGCTGTATATATAAACAACATATATTGTATATATAAACAACATATATTTTATGTATAATACATATGTTGTATATATATGTTAAATATGTAACAACATATGTTTTGTGTGTGTGTGTGTGTGTATAATCTTTTTCATTCTGGAACTGTTCTGATAATGATCCCTCCAGTCATTGGGGTACCTGGACAAATTCAAATTTCCAAAGGTGACAAGGGCAATAGTGGGACTTTTTAATTTTTTTTTCTTTTAAAGTGCTTCTCAGAACTAAGGCAGTCAAGTACCTTTGATTGAATCTTGCCTTTGTTTGTAGGAAGGACCACACTCTTTTGCTAATTAGATAATAAGAGGTGTGAAGCCCTTGAGAGGTATGAAACCCTCAGGCCCTGCAAAAGGGTACATATACTCTAAGGTAAGCATTTTGCTTGGGACTCACTCACTGAAAGTGTCATGTGATTTGATCAGATGAGACTCTGGGTAGCCATTAAAGAGCTCCTTGGCTTTGAAAAACCCAGATGTTGGTGCTTTTCTCTCTGGTAACTACGTATATAATGTCTTGGAAAGACAGCTAGAAGCCTGTCTGCTGATTTGTGTTATTTTGCTCTTTTCATATAATTTCTGCTTGTAATGTCTGTGTTTTCTCTGAAGTTCAGGGTGCTGACTTTTTCCCCTAAATTAACTGAAAGATATATATATGTTCAATTAAAGTGAGATTGTAAACCCTTTAAAGTTGCTTTTCTTAGAAAAGCAGATCAAAGAACCTGTGCTAGCAGCCCTCCTGTGTGCTGGTGTTATTGGTCTTACACAGCCACAGTAAGTGGCAAGTAGCATTGTTGTTACAAAGGTTGATATACGACTTCCTTTGAAGATGGAAGTACAAAGCCAATCATAAAATGATTCCCTTTCCCAAAGTATGTTTTTTTTCCTTTAATTTTGTTTATAACTAGTTTGCAGGTAAATAAACTCCATTCAAAATTGTATAGCAAAAATTGATACAGATTATGCAAAGTCTGACTTTGGGCTTTATAGCTCATTTTAAATCCTTTGCTAAGGGAAATGTTCCAATCCACCAACTAAATAGAACGATAATCCTTTCTAGGAAGACCAAAGAGCAAAACATGCTGTATAGAGTATCATCTCTGAGTTAAGTTAGTATCTTCATGGGACATTGCAATTGGAAGGAACCATACAATATTATTGCTGGTGATAGTCTCAAATCTACAATTAAAAAAATATCATCCAACATAGACCAAGGGATTAGTATTATTCTATGCGCCCACAGAGGGTAGAACTCAGAGCAGTAGTCAAAAGTTGCAAAGAGATAAATTTAAGCTGAATGTCAGGAAGAACTCCCTAACAATTAGAACAGTCTAAAAATAACTACCTCAGAAAGTGGAGTGGATTCTCTCTCACTGGAAGTCCTTAAACCAAAAATGGATAGCTATTGGTCAGGTATGTTGTAAAGGGCATTCCTATTCAGAGACAGGTTGAATTTAATTTTCTTTAATGACCCTTCCAATTCCAAGAGTCTGTGATTGTTTTATACTAAGTATGCAGTAATGAAGCTGATAAGAAAACTATTGTCCTCAAGATGTTAAGCCATCTCTATCAAATAAGACACTATTCTTTTACATTCTTTTTCTTCTTAGAAGAAATTCTAAGAGAAAGAAATTTCATTATCTCGCTCATTGATCTGTTATAATCATTCATAACCAATACTTTGGGGGAAATATTCTATATAGCTAATCTAATATCCTTAACTTACATAAGGCAATTTCATCTTATAATTTCATCAATGGCAATGCAGAATTTCTGGCCAACGTTCTCTGCATTCTGATAATTGAAGAACGTCATTAAATCTTCTATTGACCTTCCCAATTCTAAGACAGCAGGCTTTTAGAATCATTGGTTGCAGCTTCTTCTGTTTCTCCCTGCCTGGCAAAATAGTTGCTTCTGCTGCTAATCTGCAGACACATTAGACAGGTTCATTGGTGTGATCCTGCACAACAAAAAGGAAGACAACTTTAAATACAGATGGAGAAGTGAAAACATTTTCCCTTTCCCTTCACTCTTCTCACCATGGTGCACCAAATGTGTAACTTTATTTTAATAACAAGGGCTATTTCTCTCCCTCCTTTTGATTCTAACTATAATTTTATTCAATAGCAACAACCAAAAAAATCACTTTAGGTTTACAGGCATTAATAATGTGGAATTACCTGAAATAACCATGGTAACAAAGGCTGAGGTAATGGCAGTTGCTTATATCACCATAGAAACAGGGCTAAAAAGTAGAAATTACCTATAATTTTTCTCAGTTGCTTACCATTACAATAAAACTTTTTTGTGTGCAAAATACATATTTTGGCTACAGTAGCCACCAAAAATTATTCAAAAAAATTTAAAGATATTCAAAAGGTGCCAATTATCATTTGGTTTCTATGGTTACTTCCTGTTAGTTTTTTGAATAGAATGACAAAAAAGGCCAGTTCTATTAAAATAGGAAACTTAGTACCAATAAAGCAAAACAAAAGGGAAAATTTGAATCAGTTTTAAAATAAATGAAAACTGATATTTAATGAAGACCCAGAGGGAACCCCAGCTTATTAAAAGTGGGAGTTCCTACTCTTATTATGTCTATTTATGCTTATAATTTGTTCTTTTTGGCTTCACAATCTCTACTATCATGTCTAATTCTCCTCTTACCTAGAAATTTACGTACTTGTAGTCTATTGCCTTGTTCACTCAATCCAGTGGTACATGTCGGTAGACTACTATTTACAGGTGAAGACCACTGGAGGCAAGTAAACCACCTGAAACTCCTAGACCATTATACTGACCAGGTTGAAGAGAGGGGGAGGCAAGGAATATTCCCCCCACCCCATCAATGAGAATACTTAGTTTACTTAAGAGAAATTTGAATAATAGTGTGTCTTACTTTTCTTGAGGCTATTTTGATATTCTCAGTATTTTCAATGAAAAATACTTGGCTATATACCAGCTAAATCAAGGCCCATAACTCTAGCAGGTCACTGCATTCTCATAGGCCTAGCAATTAGTTATGTATTTTTCAACACAACATTACATAAGGAAACTGAAAAAGAAATTCTCAATATGAGGTTACTAAGTATGAGATTCTCAATGAAGTAAATTACCCATTTTAAAAGGATAAACATAGGGACTGACTTAGAGTTTTTGTAAGATCCCTTTCACCCCTAATATTTTTTGATTCCATAATGTCAGTGTGGAGATTTCTGAGCAATAGATTCTATGGTATTATATCATCATGGGTATTGGAGAGATATTGAAGAAAAAAGTGATTTCCTTCTAAACCTTAGGGGGAAATTAATTCATTATTGCATTTATTTTTAAAATTTTTTTATTGTTGCCTTTTGGTTTTACATCATAGTCATCTACAGTTATTTTTCACTATACCTACCTCACCTCATATGCCTTCTCTTATAACAAAGAAGAAAAAAAAAACACAAGCAAAACCAAAGAAAACAGCAACTGAATTTGACATTGTCTAAAATGTTCCACACTAATAGCACCACCCCTCCTACCCCTCTGGACATCTCAGACAAAAGGATTACAATGCATATCATCATCTCTTCTCTGGGAACAGCTTGGTCTTTATAATAACATAGCACTCAATATCATTTTATTATTATTTTTGTTTACATTGATATTGTCCAAAATGATAAAAGAGAAATAAAACTGTTAAAAGAAGATATCCAGTTGAAAATTATAACAGAAATTAGAGCTTTTAAAGCAGAAATATTAGCTCCTTAGACAAAACTTTGTCTTCCCAAAAGTCTGAGCCAACCAACTGATCTTAGAAGAAGACCCTATCAACAAAATTTGTCCTCCACTACTGCATTATTCGCTAAATCCAATGGAGAGGGACCAAGAACTAATTCCAAATCATGCAATAAATCTGAGGAAATGTTATAGTCACTGAGAATTTAGTCTTTTTTCCTCTCAATAAGGTCCCCATGGGTATGTTTATCTTCTTGAGCAGGGATTCTATAGATTTCTGTTAGTCTGTGAACTAGGATAGGGAAAAAAAGGCATGTATTTATTTTTTTCTAACCTTTAATTGGAATTTCAGAAAGGGGATCCATAAACTTCATCAGATTCTCAAAGGGATTCACAGTATAAGAAAAGCTTGGAATCCTGTTCTAGAATGAAATTCAATCAGTAGCCCTAAATATAGACTCACACCATTGAAAATTCACAAAGTTGATTTAGGAACTCTTCTGAAAACCCCCAAACACTGATGGTTGCCAAACTTCACACAGTCAAAAAGCATTTATCAAGTGCTTACTTAGTTTTTACCGCATTCTGTGCTAAGTGCTAGAAATACTGCCATCAAGGAATTTATATTCTAATAAGAGAGACAAAATGCAAATAATTGTGCTTACAAAATACATAGACTAAATTGAAGGTAATGCCACAGTGATTCTCTCTTTTATTTTACTAAAAAGTCACATATTCTTTTCCCCCAAATTATCTTCTTTAATAATTTCCTTAATTTCTAATCAATTTAAAAAAATGATTTTTTAAAAATTTAAAAAAATTTAAAATCTTTAAAATGACATAACATGATAGAAGTACAGATGTTTATTGGTACAGTCCTTTGCAATGTTAATATCTTAATTATAGAATAAGATAATAGTAATAATAAGAATAGGCTTATTTGTTTTGGCCAAAAAATGGTGCCATTGATGATAACCTTACTCATTTATCTTTCAGCTACTAATTGAAATTGGCATTTTGTTTATGCAACAACAAAGCAGAAAACCATATTTCACAATAATGTTATGTATAAATGATTTAAAAATTTGTATTATTTTCTTTGATGGCCAGAGAACCTTTATTCATATTCAAATCATAAGATGTTCAAGTTCAAATGCTTATTTCAGCTTCCTCTTATATGCCTAATCTACTGTTAATCAACTTTTCCAATGCTGTAAGAACAAATAAAATATGTGTCCATGTCAAATAAGTTCCTTATCCATTTGCATTTACAAATATCTGGATCTTTAAAATAAAGCAAATAGTATTTCTTTATAAGGATCTAACGTTAAATGTGTCTTTATTTCATTTATTTGCAGTGTAGATTTTTTTAAATTTATTTTTAATATGTTTAGTTTTCAGCATTGATTTTCACATGAGTTTGAATTACAGATTTTCTCCCCATTTCCACCCCCCCCCACTCCAAGATGGCGTACACTCTGGTTGCCCTGTTCCCCAGTTTGCCCT
>JAQQSZ010017671.1:0-10747 GCA_028646595.1 Phalanger gymnotis | reverse complement strand
GACGATAGAAGGGAGGGCAGATAGGGGGAGGAGGAGGTAATCAAAAACAAACACTTTCAAAAAGGGACAGGGTCAAGGGAGAAAATTCAATAAAGGGGGATAGGTTAGGAAGGAGCAAAATACAGTTAGTCTTTCACAACATGAGTATTGTGGAAGGGTTTTACATAATGACATGCATGTGGCCTATGTTGAATTGCTTGCCTTCTTAGGGAGGGTGGGTGGGTGGGGAAGAGGGGAGAGAATTTGGAACTCGAAGTTTTAAAAACAGATGGTCAAAAACAAAAAAAAAAGTTTTTGCATGCAACTATAAAATAAGATACATAGGCAATGGGGCATAGAAATTTATCTTGCCCTACAAGAAAGTAAGGGAAAAGGGGATGGGAGGGGAGTGGGGTGACAGACGGGAGGGCTGACTGAGGAACAGGGCAACCAGAATATGTGCCATCTTGAAGTGAGCAGGAGGGTAGAAATGAGGAAAAAAATTTGTAATTCAAACTCTTGTGAAAATCAATACTGAAAACTAAATATATTTAATAAATTAAATAAATAAAATTTTAAAAAAGGAAGAAAGTTTCCATATATACCAAAATATTTATAGCAGTACTTTTGTGATAGCAAAATATTGGAAATAAATTAGATGCCCATTGATTGGGGAATGGCTAAACAAATACACTGAAATACTTTGTGATACATGAATGTAATGGAATATTACTGTGTTGTAAGAAATTATATATGTGATGGATACAGATAAGTCTGAAAATATCTACATAAACTTATACAGAGTAAAATAAACAGAGCCATGAAAACAACATACACCATAATTACAACAACATAAACGGAAAGAAGAACCACACACACATACACTTACACACGTATGCATATACATACACACACAGGTCAAATGTAAATATAGCAACTATAAAGATCAAGCATAATTGTTTCAAAGTGTTATGAGAGGACACATCCCTTGATGGAGGTGGTAAGTTCACAGGTGTTACATATGCACATATTTTCAGATATTTTCTAATGTATTAATCAGTTTGCTAATTTTTTTCTAATTTTTCTTTTTTGTCTTTAAAAATGCTATTTGTTATATGGGATGGCTCTCTGGATAGGAGAGAGAGGAATACTGAGGATAAGTATGATGGTATTTTTAAAAAAGATATCAGTAAAAACTTCTTTAAAAAAAACAAGTAAGCTGGTAAACGACATAACAAACAGTTGGTTTACTGAATACTTGAGCAAGCATAATCTATTAGATAAAAGGCAATGTGGTTGCTTTGCAGGGAATAATCCCTAAATGGCTTGGTTATTTGAGGGAACAAATTAATGTATGAACAGGTAGAACATCACATAATCTTAGCACCTCTATCCCTGCCTCAATCAGGGGCCTGACCCACCTGACTCTCTGGCTTTATTGTAAACCTCTGATATATAAAAGGAAATAAAAAAAATGGAGCATGGAGTACAAAGCTTCTGCCTTAGATTCAGAATTCAAACACCTTGTTCACTAGCTCAACTTTGTTCAATCCTTTGACCTTTCAGACTCTACTTGCTTTAACCTCTACAGGACTTGCCTTCATGCCTTAGCTGACCTTTCTGGATTTAACCTCTTGTCTACCTGGCCCCATAGTAACTATCTAATTTTTGCTATCTGAACTAACCTCCTTAATTATACTTTCCTAAAGCCAAAGTCCTTGCCTGTTCTTTTTGTTTTTATTGACTTCTTTAATCCAGTAAAAGACTGGGCAACCTCTTCTCTATTTAGTTAGACTGGTAGCCCCCACTAATGTAGTGCCATTCTCCAGCATAACAAGGAACTTGTAGTTATAATGAATTTTGACTGAAAAAGGCTTAGAGAAAGATCCACATCTAAGACTATAAAAAAATGAGCTACCATGGCATAGGCATTGTTCTGCTTTAGCTATGTAACTGGCCAGAAAACGAGTAACATGACAAAATAAGTAGATGTCTATCTAAGCAAATTCATTAAGACAAGTGTATGATTTTCCAGAAATAAACATTAGGAATTGCACTGTTTGACCTGTTTATAGCTTATCTGGAGGAAGAGAGTATACTGTGAAATCTCCAAGACAATCAAATGGGCAAAGTGACAGCAGAGAAGGTCTGTTCAGAAAATGAGTCCTTTAACTGTCCTGGTTTTCCTCACACAAATGTTTATATGACAGTTTAGACAAAGGGAAGATCTTAAAATAGTCATCAACTGGGATAGGAAATATCAGCCTCTTCTTCTGTTAAAAGGAGTTCTCATAACCTAAACAGAGGAGGCCAAACTGACCATCCATAAATTATTTCTGTGCTACAAGCATTTTTTTTCAACAAGGCCAATCTCTCCACTTGAAGCCCTTCCTATTTCCTCCAGCATATAGGCCCCTCCCCTCAAATTCTCCTCTTTTCCTTTCTAGTTTTCTATCTTTCTCTAACTACTAGTTCTTTCCTTTCTGTTTACAAATATGTCTGGGCCTCCCTCTCATTCTAAAAAAAACTCTCACTTGATCCAGTCATTCTCTAAAGTTGTCATCCTGCATCTTTCCTCACTTTTACTGCCAAACTCTCTGATGCAGATGAAAACGCCGTGCTTCTAGAGTCAGAGGAGTTTAAGTCTTGCCCAAGATGCTTACTAACTTCTGTAACTTTGGGCAAATCACTTATCTTTCCTGGTCCTCAATTTCCTCATCTACAAAATGAAGATTGTTGGACTAGGGGGCCTCCGAAGTCCTTTCCATTTCTAGATTTATGATTCTAAGTCATACATAGAATCTTAGAAAAAGCTGTCTACACTTATTGTCTCTACTTACTTTCTTCTCATATACTTTTTAATCCCTTACAATCTGGCTTGTGATCTCATCATTCAAATGTTCCCACAACCTGCTCTCTCCAAAGTTATCAATCTCTTAATTACCAAATTCAATAGCTTCTCAATATTCATCCTATACTTCTTAACCACTTTGCAAAGCAAGATACTTTTAGTCACACTTTCTTGTTAGATACTATCTCTATCAAGGGTGGGGAACCTGCAGCCTTGAGGTGACATGTGGCCCTCTAGGTCCTCAAGCTCAGCCCTTTGACTGAATCCAAATTTCACAGAACAAATAAAGGGATTTGTTCTGTAAAACTTGGGACTCAGTGAAAAGGCTACACCCAAGGACCTAGGTCACATGTGTCCTCGAGACCATAAGTTCTCTACCCTGCTAGGTTTCTATATCACTACTCTCTTGATTCTCCTCTTATTTGTTTGATCATTCTTCCTCAGAGTCCTCTGCTGAGTCATCATATATATTCTACTACCTCGCTGCTGGTACATAGCACAAGACTCTCTCCTGGGGCCTCTTCTCTTTATGTTAACCCTTTGAGTAAGCCAGCTTATCAGTTAATTTATCATCTCAATGAAGACGACTCCCCAGCCCAGATGAGCTCTGGTATCTCTCCTGAGCTCTAGATCCACATCACCAACTTCCTATTAGATATTTTTCTGTCCTATAGGCATTTTAGACTCAACATGTGTAAAAAATAACCCATTATGTTTTCCCCAAGCCTAGTCCTCTTCCGAATGTCCTTATGTCTATTCAGGGTACCAATATCCTTTCAGTCACCCAGGTTTGAGACCTCAGAATCACTCTTAACTCTCCATTCCCCCTTACTCCACAATCAATTGCCAAGTTTTGTCAATTACACTTCTACATATTTCCCATATTCAGCCCCTTGTCTCTATTCATATCATAACCACTCATCACCCTGCCTGGACTACTGAAATAGCCTCCTATCTGGCCTCCTTGCCTCATGTCTCACCACTCATCAATCCATCCACCACATGGCTGCCAGTTCAATTCCTAAAGCACAGGTCTGGCCATGGTAATCCCTTGCTCAATTAGCTCCCTTATCAACAGGACCAAATAGAAATTCTTCTAGCATTTAAGACCCTTCACTATAGCTTCAATCTACCATTCCAGGTCTACTGCACATTATACATTCTTCAGTTCAGCCAGACTTTCCTTCTTGCTCTTCCCTACTCATGATATTCCATCTTTCATCTCCATCTCATGCCAGGACTGCACTGCCTCCTCACTTTCACATCTTAGAATCCCTAGCTAGCTTCAAAAAGCCACCTAATAAATAAGGCCTCCTCTTGATCCCCTAAGCTGCTAGCATCTCCCCCCCGGAAATATATATTTCATATATACTTACATGTGCATATGTGGTTTCCCTCAATAGGATGGAAGCTCCTTGAGGGCAATAATTGTTTCATTTTTGTCTTTGTTTGTCTAGTACCTACCTAACTTAGTGTCTGGTACATAGTAAATATTTAATGAATACCTGTTGATTTATCAACAAGCCTCTTGTCCACTGCCTATTTTTTGTCCCTAATTATGAATCTTCTATTTATCTTAGGTACTTCTTTTTCTGTAAATTCTGTGAAACCTGTGCTATCTGAGCATTTCCTGTTGGTAGCTAAAAAGTAAGCAATAATCTTCTAAAATTTTACACAGCTAATAATAGCCTCTTAAGGCTGGTTTTTTTTTCATTACTGAACAAAGAGATATTATAATGTCTAATGGTTTTAGTGAAGTGTCATTCTCTGCAATTAAACTTTTCTGAAGTTTCATAAATCTCTATCCAACACATAACCAATCCTATTCTTCCTTGCACTAACCTTAAATGGCGAGCACCTGACTATATGTAACAATGGTGACATCTATAGAATGCCAAGGACCCTCTTTCTTAATAATTTCAACCTTCCTAACCCAAGCCTTTATAAAAGCTGTTTTAAAATAATAAAATAGTCCAATTTCTCTTTCTCCTCCTCTGAGTAATGAAGTAGCCACAAAGTATGAGGAATAAAAGGGCAGTGGGATTCAGTTCCTGACCTATCCAAAACCCACTTGAGGAGTTCCATATTGTCTCTTAAATAAAACACAAACTCTTCAGTCTGGCATATAAGGCGCTTCAAAACTATGTATCCAACCTGACTTTCCAGCTTTATTTCCTATTACTTGCCTTCATGTACCCTTTGTTCTAGCCACACCGGAAGACGAGGTATTCCCGTAATTCAACATTCTAACACTTCCTCCATACATGTGTGCAAGCCTAGAATGGACTTCCTCCTCAGTTCCACCTTTCAGAATCCTCATATATTCTTCAAGTCTTGCTTCAGGTTCTGTCTCTATTCAAAGGTTTCCCTAATTCACCATAATAGTCAGTGTTCTCTCTCTTCCTTCAAAAGTGCTTATATTTGCTTACTTGTATACATGTGTTATCCTTCAGGAGATTGTAAGCTCCAATCAGGGCAGAACCTGTTTCATTTTTATTTTAATATTAATACCAGTGCCTAACACAGTGTCTTATAAATTTTTTTTGAGGGGGGAAGGCAGGGCAATTGGAGTTAAGTGACTTGCCCAAGGTCACACAGCTACTAAGTGTGTCAAGTATATGAAGCTGAATTTGAACTCAGGTCCTGCTGGCTCCAGGGCCGGTGCTCTACTCACTGTGCCACCTCGTTGCCCCTTGTCTTATACATTTTTGGTCTGGACTTGTGACTTCATTAGTACGGGAAATTCCTGGGATGGAAATAAGCTCCCCAGATACAGATAAAAAACTCCTCTATAACTTATAGTTTAGAGGGTTGCCTGGAACACTGAAAAGTTAAAGAGACTTGAACAGGGCCACGTGGCCAACATGTATGTGTAAAGGATAAGACTGGAATTTAGGTCATTCTGACGCCTCTTCCCCATGCTACACTGTCTTTCACCTTGCACATCTTTGATACTTAATAAACATTTGTTGAATCGAATTAAATGATACTAAGGTGTTTTTTCCCCCACATATTAAAACAACAAATAGATTAGGACAAATTGAAGAGGATCTTATAAAGTGGTATATTTGAGCAAAAAAGTAGCTGATAAGTTTCAATGTGGACAAGTGCAAGATAATGGGAAGAATTAGGAACAAGAGATGGAAACTGCAATGAAGCAAATTTAGATTTGACTTAAGGAAAAATTCAAACTGTTAAACTTCTCCAAACGTAGAATGGGCTATCTTGAAAGAGAGTTTGTTCTCTATGACTTCAAGGAAAGATTTGAAGACTACTTATCATGCATGTTGTAAAAGAGATTTTTTGCTCAGGTATAAGGTAGACCAGATGGCCTTGGAGCTCCCTTGCAACTTTGAAACTGTGGGATTCTCTAAAATGCAGGTAGAATAAACATTTTAAAATAGCTAAAAATGTAGCTAAAATAGCTAAAAAAAAAAAAAAAAGGATGTGGAAATCTTTCTAAATAATTCCTCTGTGTTTTTGTTGTCATTGTTGAGTCATTTCAGTCATCTCTGACTTTTTGTGACCCCATTTGGGGTTTTCTTGGTAAAGATACTAGGGTGGTTTTGCCATTTCCTTTTCCAGCTCATTTTTTTTTACAGATGAGGAAATGAAGGCAAACAGGGTTAAGTGACTTGCCCAGGGTCACATAGCTAGTAAGTGTCTGAGGCTGTATTTGAACTCAAGAAGATGAGTCTTCCTAACTCCAGGCTATGCTCACTAACCCAAGGCTCTGTCCTTGGTGCTCTTCTCCTTTCATATCTCAACAGCTTCCAAGGATTAAATTATAATCTCTATGCAGATGATTCTCAGATCTATTTATTTAGCCCACACTCTGTCCTAATCACCAGTCTCACATCTCTAACTACCTACTGGACATCTTGAACTATATCTCAAGGACATCTTAAACTCAACATGTCCAAAACTGACCTTGTTAGCATTCCCCCCGCCCCAAACCCTCCCCTCTTCCATGTCTCCATTATTGCTGAAGGTACCACCATCTTCCCAGTAACTTAGGTGTTATCCTTGATTCCTCACTTCCTCTCACACCAAACATCCAAAGTGTCGTCAAGTCTTGTCAATTCTAGTAACATTTCTTGTATGCACTCCCTTTTCACCTCTGATACCGCCAACATCCTGGGGCAGGTCCTCATCACCTCAAGTCTAGACCATTTCAGTAGCCTGTTGGTTGATCTCCCTGCCTCAAGTCTCTTCCCACTCCAGGCCATTCTCCACTCAGGTGTCAAAGTTATCTTCTTAATGCACAGATGTGACCATATTACTTCCCTATTCAATAAACTCCATGGCTCACAATTACATCTAGGACTAAATAAAAAATCTTCTGTTTAAGCCCTACCTTTCCAATCTTCCTACACCTTACTTCCCTCCACATGGTCTACAATAGAGTGACACTGCTTTCCTTGCTATTTGCTACACAAAACACTCCATCTCCTATCTCTGGAAATTTTCACTGACTGTCTACCATGCTTGGAATCTCTCCTTCCTCATCTCCACCTCCTAGTTTCTCTGGCTTCCTTCAAGTCCTTAAAGTCCCACCTCCTACAAGAAGCCTTGTCCTCCTTAAACTTACTTCCTTTCCTCTCAGATCATCTCCCATTTACTCTGTATATGTCTCACATCTACACAATTGTTTGTGTGTTGTTTCCCTCAGTAAATTGTGTGCTCCTAGACAGCAGGGAGTATTTTTGTCTTTCTTTCTACCTCCAGCACTGACCACACAGTGCCTGGCACATAGTAGACATTTAAGAATGCTTGCTGACTTGATTTGATATTAAGAAAGACAGTCATATATTTTTCCATTATGTGTCTCTTGGTGTCATTATCAGAGACAGAATAGGGGTCTGGATGGAACATAAAGGTAGAATTGCACATGTTAGGCTGAACAGAAAAGAAAAAAAGAATAAAGCCTCATTTTATCATTAAAAAACCCAAACATTTGGTGCTCACTATTCTAGGTCTCAGGAATTATTCCTGACCAGGCTCCAATGGGCTGAGGAGAAGACATAAGGTTCACTAGGGATTCAAAAATGAGAAGTTATTTGACAGTTTTATTCCTCCCTTTCATTTAACAAGTGCAACTAGCTGCCACATATTGCTGTTTCTGCCTATTTGATACCTCTTACAGAGTTCCCTTTTCTCCCCTCATATAGCAAGCCTTTTTACCCCTTCCCTGGACTATTGCAGTAATTTCCTTAATTGAACTCTGTGCATCAAATCTCTTACTATTCCATTTACCCTCCGTACTGCCACCAACATGATTTTCTTCCTGATTTTCCTAAAGATGACATCTTCTAAAAAAAGTCTAGTGCCACCCTATCCACTTTAGGATCAAATATAAACTTCTTGGGCATTTCAAGTTCTGGCCCCATGCTAGCTTTCTAACAAATAGATTTTTTTAACACATTATTCCTTTCCACTCCCATCCTCATGTCTTCTCACTTCTCTCCCCCATGCTTGGAGAGCTGTCCCTCCTCCCCTCTGCCTCCTGGAATACATGGCTTCCTTCAACACTAGCTCCAGTGCCATCTTTCTCCCTGTTCACCCAGCTGTTAGTGTCTGCTCCTACCAAGGTTACCTTGCATCTGCTTCGAATACTTTGCATATACCTATTTATGTGCATGTTGCTTTTCCCATGAGAATGAAAGCTCCATCAGAACAAGGACTTCTTTACTTCTCTCTTTGTATCCCTAGAATGTAGCATACTGCCTGGTACACAGTAGGCCCTTGATTGCCTATGGGTTGACTGATTCCCTGAAATCCTTGGCTGTCTCACTTGTCAGGTATCAGCCTGTGTTTAATTTTGGTTTTCCTATCTCCTGATTTGGTACAGAGCATAGGGAAAAAGGACAGTCAAAGTTTTAAAGCAATCCTCTGGGGCTTTTGTACCATTGTAACTCACTACAAGACATATGGTTCTCTGCTCTTTCCCCTGTTAGCACCTAGAAAGTAGTTTCTTGAACATCGTGGCTACTAAATAAATATTTGTTAAATTGAATTAAAAAAAAAAGTCCTCAAAAGCCAACTGTGGCAATAAGCACTATGGTCCATTTGGGCTGGGTGCTAGATGACATAGTAGACAGAGAATAACAGCATTTACCCCAAAGGGTTGTTGTGAGGATCAAATGAGATGAGATTTTTAAAGTGCTTTTCAAACCTGTAACTGCTATATAAATGCTATCTATTGTTGTTGCTGTTACAGATAAAGATAGTCATTCCCAGAAGTATTTGTGGCTTTGTTTATGTTCCAGGGAACAGTAATAATAATGATGATGATAGCTAGAATTTATATGTGCTTTAAATTTTGCAAAGGGCTTTACATAAATTATTTCATTTGAGCCTCACAACAGTTTTGGGAAATAGGTGTTACTATCATCTCAATTTAACAGATGAAGAAATTGAGGCTAGGAGAGGTTAAGTGACTTGCCCTGGATCACACAGCTAAGTAAATGAGTCAGGATTTGTATTCAGTCATTCCTGACTCCAAGTAGAGCCCCCTATCTACTATGCCACCTAGAGACCTAGAATATCCTCATTTTAAAATAAAATTATGAATTTTCCTGCCTTACATAGGACTCTATACACCAAATACCAAAGAGGCCCAGACAGAATATAATGATCATCAGTGCCCACCAGCCATTTTGAAATAAGATCCAAGGAAAAGCTTTCCCTAGTAATAAATATTTCACGCAGTCCCAACTAAAACTATCCATCTCAGAGAGTCTCATGAATATTCATCTGAACTACACTGAATCTGATGAAGCCTATCAGTAATTCTAGAAACAAAACTACAATCAACGTATATGACCATCAGTTCTTCTCCACATAGAAGCTATGTGGTATCTTTTAGTGCAAGTATACTGACTTTAGGATTTTTTTTTCCAGTTTACCTAATTAAATTCAAATTGATAGTTTCTTTTAATTGCTGTAAAAGGAGTAATAATCCTCAAATATATTTTCCTTAACCACTGTCAGGCCTTTCAAAAAAAATTCCCTGTGCCAATATCTAGTGTGTCATATTATCTAGGCTATGGCAAGACTGATTACTATGAAGGCTCAGCAACCTTCTCTAGAATTTGAAGAATGGAGTCACTGATTGCTTCTAATATAAAAGTTATGAAGGTAATGAGTTCTCTTAGGGATGTTATGGTGGGGTCTGGTAATTTGTAGGTCCAGTAAGTCTGGCCTCTGGTAAAAAGAGGGTAGGGGCTAGCTATCTACCTATGGCTCTTATTTTTGCCCCTTGGACCCAATACATTTCCTGCACTGTCTCCTGGATCATTAGAATCAACAGGAGCAGGGCAGAAAATGTACTTACCCTCAGAAGCAGATCAGCTGGAAGCACTTGAGGAAGACATAGTGCTAAGCCTGTGTAAAAACATAGAGAAAGAAATTATTAACAGCAGGAAAGGTTTGAAACTGTTTACTCACAGTTCCATGTCATAACCTCTTGAGAAATCACTGCTTTTAAAGAAAATTTAATTTTTAAACTGTTTTTACACTACATGAGGGGAGAAAGCAACTTTTTAAAAGTGGTAATATTGAGGGGCGGAGCCAAGATGGCAGCTGGAACGCAGGGACTAGCGTGAGCTCCCCACCAAGTCCCTCCAAAAACCTATAAAAATGGCTCTGAACCAATTCTAGAACTACAGAACCCACAAAGCGGCAGAGGGAAGCAGGGCTCTAGCCCAGGACAGCCTGGATGGTCTCTGGGTAAGGTCTATCCCCCACGGAGCTGGGAGCTGAGGGGAGCAAAGCCGAGCAGAGCTGAGCAGAGCACAGCCCAGTGTGGGCGGTGCAGACCGACCAGACTGTGAGCCGGGTGGAGCGTGCCCTAGCGCCCTGAATCAGTGAGCTGTGGCATTTACCAGACCACTCAACCTACAAACACAAAAGACA
>JAQQSZ010017670.1:0-10747 GCA_028646595.1 Phalanger gymnotis | reverse complement strand
AGCCAGAAAGAAACAATTTGAGTATTGGGGAAACACAATCAGGATAACACAACATCTAGCAGCTTCTATATTAAGGGATCAAAGGGCTTGGAATATGACATTCCAGAGGTCAATGGAACTAGGATTAAAACCAAGAATCACCTAACCAGCAAAACTGAGTATCATGCTCCAAGGCAAAATATAGATTTTCAATAAAATAGAGGACTTTCAAGCTTTCTCAATGAAAATACCCAATCTGAATAGAAAATTTGACTCTCAAATAGAAACATCAAGAGAAGCATGAAAAGGTAAACAAGAAAGAGAAATCATAAGGGACTTATTAAAGTGGAATGGTTTTGTTTACATTCCTCATGGAAAGATGATGTGTGTAATTCATGAGACCTCAGTATTACTGTAGTTGAAAGGAATACATACATACATATATATATGTATGTATGTATGGAAAGAGGGCACAGGGTGAGTTGAATATGAAGGAATGATATCTAAAAAATAAAATCAAATTAGACTATGAAAAAGGAATATATTGAGAGCTAGAAAGGGAGTGATAGAATGGATAAATTATTTCACATAAAAGTGGCAAGAAAAAGCTGTTCTGTAGGAAGGGAAGTGGGGACAGGTGAGGGGGAATGAGGCAATCTTGCTCTCATCAGATTTGACCTGAGGAGGGAATAACATACACACTCAATTGGGTATCTTACCCCACAGGAAAGAAGGAGGAAAGGGATGAAAAAGTGGGGATGACAGAAGTGAGAGCAGATACGGGGAGGAGGTAACCAAAAGGAAACCCTTTTGAAAAGGGACAGCATCAAGGGATAAAATTGAATAAGTTGGATAGGATAGGAAGGAGCAAAATATAGTTAGTCTTTCACAACATGAGTGTTGTAGAAAGGCTTTACATAATGATACACATGTGGCCTATGTTGAATTCCTTGCCTTCTTAGGGAGGGTGGGTGGGGAGAGAAGAGGGGAGTGAATTTGGAACTCAAAGTTTTAAAAGCAAAAGTGCAAAAAGAACCTTTTTGCATGCAACTAGGAAACAAGAAATGCAGGCAATGGGAATAGAAATCTATCTTGCCCCACAAGAAAGTAAGAGAAAGGGGAATTGGGGGGAGTGGGTTGACAGAATGGATGGCTGACTGGGGAATGGGGCAATCACGATATATGCCAACTTGGAATGGGGGAGGGTAGAAATGGGGAGAAAATCCGTAATTCAAACTCTTGTGAAAACCAATACTGAAAACTAAAAATATTAAATATATAAATTTACATTCTAAAAAAAAAGAAAAATGATTTTTTTCAAACTGTTTAATGTGATTTTAATTTGACTTTAATGACCTTACATTTATATTTTTTATCAAGACCATTATAGAGATGTTTGCACTTATTTATCTTTCCTTGTATGTGAATATATTAATTACTAATATCCTACTCTAGCACATAATTACGTCCTGGTGACATTCTATAAGCTTTGGAAGGTTCTACCAAGGTGGAACAATTGAGTGTAAGGGAGTGGGATTGATATAAATTCTTATTTTCTGTGGATTACTCTAAAGAATTTCATATAGTTTCACTGAAACCTTGATCCCTGGTTATGAAAATTTCAATCACAACACTTGAATAATGCAAATTTCGATGCTTCCTAAAGAACAAATAGAAGCTTTCACTTGAAAGATTTACTACTTCAGATATGTCTCGATATAATGGAAAACATACTGGATTTAGAGAAGTAAAATGTAAAGATGAGTTCAGTTCCCAGTCAGTGTAAAACTTTGGACAAGTCACCTCCCTTCATTATACTTCAGTTTCTTGTTCTATAAAGTAAGAGAGGAGTGTTAGACCTCAAACATCCCTTCCAGTTCATGCCTTCCTTGTGTCTATAAGTCTATTTGACTTCATCATTAGAATACTTTGTGCTGATTTAGTGAAGCATCATCAACATTCTGTAATATTAATTAAGTTCAGACTTTTTTGTGTTTTAGAATGCTAAATTAATTAAGTGTTTTTGATTGAGCATTACTAGGTGCAAAGCCCCGGGCCCAAACCCCTTTCTACTAGGTGCTAAGCCGATGTATGTGTGAAGCCCTTGGGGCCCTAAGGGGAGTTGCTAAGAACAGATCCAATAGCATACCCCTAATTTCTGGTGGCTCAGATGACATTTGATGATGTCCAAAGATTGTATCAAAAGAAAGAACAGAGCTATTAGCTTGAGCCTCTCACACTTGGAGCTAACGTTGGCATGGGACTGTGTTGGCAATTGAAATGGGTTTTTAGCACTCATTTCAACCAAGTGCCTTTAAAGAGTTTGGCCTTTGTTTCCTTGATTAGATTGGGAGTCCTTGGTGTCCTTCTTTCCTCAGGGGAGGGCCTAGTTTACATGGATTTGAGTGGCATATTTGGGACATCAGAGGCTTTTAGACCGTGTGGGCTTAAGTGGCCTCTTTGTGATGGTTTCAGGTCACGTGGGTGAGTCGCATGTGTGACTCACCCTTGACCCTGAAAAAGATATAAAACCAGGGGTTGGCTTTCTCTTTTTCAGAGATCTTGCCCACAGCCATGGTGGCTCTCATGACTCTGGGCCAGCCCTTGTTATGAGCTCCTGCGCTGAACCTAGATGTTGGTAACTATGAATTGCATTTGGTCTGTCTGTCAATGTTTGTAGTTTGTTTGTGTTTGCTCTGAAGTTCAGGGTGCTGGCTTTTCCCCCTGAACTGTTTTTAATAAATTACAAATAGGAATAGGACCTTAAAAATAATGGATGCTCAATAAACATTTGTTTGATGAATGCAAAAGGATGAATGATAAAATGTTGTGCAAAAAGCAATATTTTACAGTGTTTAGAGTCCTATTTTTTCTTTATATCTTTTCCTTTTTTTGTTTTTCTATGATAATGGTTGATACTCTAAGGCACCTAGTGAGTAATAATGAATCTATATTTAGAAACTGTATTGTTAAATTTGTATAAGGAAATGTTTTTGAAAAAATGTATTCCCATACTTATTGTTAACATTAGCAGTGAATAAAAGATCAATATAGAATGTCTTAGAATTATGGCATTTGAAGGAATCTTATTATGTATACATATATTACTTTTTCCTATTAATGACGTGAATTTGCTATGAGATAAAACTCCTCATAAATAAATTATTTCTGCTAAAACTGCTACAAAAACATTTAATTCACTATTATATCCTATTGTAATCTTTGACATATACAATCCCATACAAATTTTCGTTTGTCACAGAATAGAAAATTTGTTATATTATTTTATGTTTCCTTCAAATAAATATCTGTAGCCAACAGGGGAAAGTGGTAGAAGTAATAATTTTTTTAAGAATGGGAAAAAAATACTGTGGATAGTAGGACTGTGTGTCATCATCTACTGTGTCCTAAGGGTTAAAAATAATATTAAGAGTTGCTTTTCCAGTACTTTGTGAAGTTCCTAGTTCATTCTGTAACCTGAAGGTGCCCTAAAGTCCTCTTTCCTCTTATCTTGAACCTGTACCAAAAGAATTGCTTTTGTCTCCCTTATCCCCAGGTCCTTGAATTTTCAACCTGCAAGCTCCTGCCCTGTCCTTAAATCCTTAAACCCTTAAACCATAGAACTTCTCTCTACTCCTGGACCATAAAATTCTTTTTCTCCCCAATCCATTGTCATAAATTTTCCTGTCTTCCTTATCTTATGTCTCCTATCCTGTCATCCATCATCCTCATCCTGCCCTAATCTTTAACCTCAAAAAGTACATCACCATTCTGAAATCTCTACATAAGCATAACTTTCCCAAATATGGGGGCCTCACTTAGCTTTCTTTCTAGGAGATCTGTGTTGCTTTTCCACGTAAAATAAAGCTCCCAATGGCTGCAGAGGTCTAAGTGAATTCTTTCACACCTGAGCCTGCTCTACCAACTCTAAACCTCATCACCACTGTATAGAGTTGGAGGCAGGGTGAAAGTTGTTGGGAATCAAGGATAGTAAGCATCATCCAAAAAGACACAAGTAATAATGCTGTGAAACTTGTCAATTGAGGGCAGTACATTTTCTCACAGTGATATTGATTACCACTAAAATCAGTTTATATGGGCTGCAGATTACATCTTTAACCTTGTGCATGTAATCAATTAAATAATGAGCATATATTAAACACCTGCCTTATACCAGGCACTACACTAGATACTAAAGTATATAAAGACAAAAAGAAAACAGTTCTCTCCCTCAAGGAGCTCACATTTTATTTGACATATGTGGGTGGGGTGGAAGTATGTACCTATATACTACTATTGGGCCCATTACTAAAGCCCTCACTTACTCCTTTTCTAATAATGGGTCATACTTAGCTTTAGACTCATATATGTAGGCTAGAATTGATTCTGGGGGAGCTGAACAGCTAAAAAGTAGGTTCAAGATTTTTTTGATTCATAGTCTTTGCTTTCAAGAAGCTCACATTTTCATTCCAATAACAGCTATTTTCTTTTCTTTATATAAAAGTGATAAAAACAAAAAAAATTATAAAAAATAATCGATAGAAAAAACTTTCAGAAGCTATAATAATAACTTGTAACTATGGTAATACTTTCCCAGGGGGATGACACCTAAAACATCATATGATGCATCTTGTGAGATTGCTAAATAGGCATTTTACATTTCATCTTCTCTTTATAGTATATAACCAGATCGTTGTCTTTTGGTAAGCCCAGTTAAGAGCTGACCTTTTCCTTGATTCAGTAGTCCTTCTATTTCATTCAGAAACTACCCCTGCTACCAGCTAGCTCTGATCAGGGACCCAGGTTATCTGGACCTTTTCAACTCACAAGTCTGTCTCCAAGACTACATGAAAAATCTTGAGATAGCCACATGATAACCTACAATAAAGAAAGAAATAAAATGGAAGCTACATGTAGGCATCCATAGCCTGAGAAAATGTTTTCCTATACCCACATTCAGGGCAAGAACCTTTGGTCACATTTAGCTCTACCAGAAAAGGCTGATAGACTTCCGTTACACTCAAGCAGACAGAAAAAGAAGAAAGCAGGAAGAAAAGCCATTCCCTTTTGTAAAATATAAGAGTGTGTATTCCTGCTAAATACTCATTAATTAGGTGGTTTCATAATGTCTAAGGGTCCAAGTACTTCTGTGCTGAGCTATTTTTTAGAAATTGCCAATACTTAGGCTCAGGACTGTATGAAATGTACTTCAATACAATCAAGGTAAAAATAAATAAATATAAAATATATCCAAAGTAATATTGGAGTAAACATTAAAAACTGGAGAGATTAAGAAGGAACTCATGTATGAGACAATATTTGAGAAGACCTTTGAAGGCAGTTATAGGTTCCAATAGGTAGAAAAGAATAGAGATTCCTCACTTGGCATTCTAAGGCATTGAGGACACTTCATACAAAGGCATGAAAATGGGACAGATGATGTCATGAACAGGAAAGAAAAAAAAAAGCTAGGTAATTTGGGATAGTTGTTCAGTTATTTTCAGTAGTTTCCAACTGTCACCCTGATAGGATTTAGACTGTGGGAGCCCTTTTGAATTCTCCTTGAATCTTCCCACTTGATGAAGCTTTTGCTTGAGGCTATAAGCCTTTCCTTATTCTAGGCCCAAATCTCTAGGTTATTCTTAACCTAGCTTAGTCCTCCATTGTCCAGCTACTTCCTACCCTTGATCCTATCAAAATGTTTATTCCCAAATCTGTTACTCCAGCTATCCTTCAACTACTTTCCACCTTTAATGCCACTCTCTTGGTTCTTGGAGTCTGCCATCACCCCAGTCCCATTAATCTCTTTCTTAGACTTCTATTCAAGACCCTCCCACCCTAGATCCCTCCCATAATCTTTCTATATATAAATTTCATCCATGAAGGGGCTCAGATTCAATCTAGCTCAGTAGATTGAATCTGGCCCACTTGTGAAAATGAGTGTCACAAATGGTGAGATTTCTTAAGACTACCCATTATGGCTAATCTGTAATAAACTTTGTTTCTGCCTTTGGCTGTGAGAAGGCTTGAGTTGAATTCATTCAAGCAGGAGCCTGCAAGTTGTTATTTTGGAGTCTTGAGCACCCCTAGAAACATATGGTTCCCTGACCTCAACAACCCCATATGAGTCTTTCTTGGCAAAGATGCTGGAGTGGCTTGCCATTACTTTCTCCAGATAATTTTGCAAATGAGGAAACCAAGAAAAACATGCTTAAGTGCATTGCCCAGAGTCACGCAGCTAGTATCTGAAGTCATATTTGAACTCCAGAAGATGAGTCCTCTTGATCCCAGGCCTGGCACTCTATCCACTGTAGTACCTTAACAGATTCAAGCAATTTAGGGCAGTGGGTACCAGATGGCAACATTCTTTTATGAAATATAGTTTTGTGCTTTAGGTGTTTTCAAGAGCTAATTCCTTAAAACTGAGACTTGTTTGTTTTCTTGATACATTTTGTTTGTGCTTCATATCACAATCATCTCTTAATGTATCTTTCATTCCTACCAATGAGCCGTCCCTTGTGACAACAAAAAATGGGAGAGTAGAGAAAAAAACAATTAAATAAAAACAAACCAACATATTGAACATGTCTGCCAGTATGTGAGATATTCCATACCACTGATAGTCCACCTCTACAATCAAGGGAATGATAGAATACATACTGATATGATTATGATCATTATCTTGTATCACAGAAACTGTCATTTAGTAATAACTTGTTTCTAGTTAATGAGAGTTGATATTTTTAGGAGTTTAATAAAATCTAAAGTGTACCTGATAATAAATGTTGTTGAGATAGGCTTGAGTGATAGATGGAAGTTTTGCATTGCATGACTTTTTAAGTCAACACTGTGGATCTATCATTTATTGCATTCCAGCAGAAGACTCTTTTATGCAATTTCAAAACTTCCACAACTTCCTATACTTTTTAAGTGTGTAATTCTGCCTGTTGTGAAAAAGGTGCATTATTTTAAATTACATCATTCGCTAAGATAATTTTCTAATACTGGCTTATTCTGTAACATATGTGTGTGTTTATGTGTCCTGTGGAATATCACATGCAAATATATATTTTTATTTCACTTTTAATTTACAAAAATTGAGAGTATTTTAAAATTTAAATATCTGACACTAACTAGTCAATTAGACAATTTTTATAAAAACAACCACAACAGGCTATGAAAGGTGATTGAGGCAGAGCACCTGCATTTAAGATGTATAAAATCTGTATGGAGAGAAAAGCTGTATATATTAGCCAGGTAATTAACAATGTAAGATAGTATATGATGATTGATTAAAACATGAAATTATATTATATGGGCAAATGAACTATAAGAAGAGATAGATTAGCAGAGCCTTGAAATACTTGGGAAAATTATTCAAGGTGAGTTGATATGTCAAGGAACTAAAATTTATAATCAAGAAAAAGAAAAGATATGTGCTGATGGAGTGACAGTAAGGAGTCTTACTGATATATAAAGTTCATTTGGAGGAATAGTGAGGGATAAGTATGGATAGTTAGGATAACTACCAAATTACAGATTTTCAAATGCTACATTAAATAATTATTTTTTTTCTTTTGATAGGGAGGAAAAATGTATATGTTTGGAAGCATGGCATTGTGAAATCAAAGATTAACATAACCACATTTTAAAATGGTTCATAATAGTGAATGAGAAGATATAATGATGATTTTAAAAGGTGTCGCAATTACCTAGCCATGATGTGGTTATGGTCGAGACTAACATAATTTTAGTAAGAATTGAAAACAAATGACCTTGTATGAAAAAAAAAATAAATCAATAAACTTAGCAATCGATAGGGTATGAAGAAGAGAACAAGTGAAGAAAATGATTAAAGTACAATTTTAGAGTTGTTACCAAATAGCAAAACACAAGATATTAAATTCCTGAATTCATTTAAGTGATTAATAAAGCAGAAAATTTAGAAACATTTATTTCTGTGCCCAGATCTGTGTGATGTGCTTAATAAGTATTTAGTCGAGTTATATAAAGACAGGTTCCACATGGCTCCTTTTAAGTGCTCGCTATTGATCTTGGATTTGAACATATTAATGTTCAGTTTTTCAGAAATCACATAACACAATAAGTGCCAACTGAATATTCAAATAGATTTATGATTTAATTAGTGTAGGTATTCCATTCAACCCTACATGTCATATCACATCCATGCCCTCTCAGTCTTTCTGACTCTTGTCCATCTCCTCCAATGAGTTTTCCCTAGGGTATCCACTCAATATTTTAGGAGTTTTCCTTATTCAATTTTGATGTAAAAATGATACCAGTGGAAAATAAGTTGTAATCAGTAGTTATTCAGTGGTGTCACCATGTATCCAATTTATCTTTTAAAAATATTTTGATCATACATTTCTATGACACCTTTGACCTCCAATTATTCTACAGATTACATTTTAATACATTTTAAATTAAACTTTAAAAAAATTCTGAATGCCCTCCATCCCTTCCCCTATCCATTGAGAAGGCAAGCAATATGGTACTCATTATACAAGTGAAGTCATGCAAAACATATTTCAATATTAGTCATGTTGCAAGAAAGAAGAAAGGAATGTAGGTTTAAAGAAAGGTATGGTTTAATCTGCACTCAGAGTTCATCATTTCTCCCTTTGTATATGGGTACCATTTTTTCATCGTGAATCCTTCAGAATTGCCTTGGATCACTGTATTGATTAGAATAGCTAACATTATCACAATTGAAAATCATTACAACATTGAAGAAATTACTTCACTATCTAGAACTCAAAAACTTTTAAAAACAAATGTTAAAAATAATTTTACATGTAATTAGGGGGTAATAAAATATTAAATATTTTAAACCATTACTTGTTTGATACCTTTGTTAATACTTTTGCTTAAGAAAAGATAAAAAGTCTAAAAATTTTCACCTCTGTTATCATTGGAATTTTAATATTTTAACATTTCTTCTTGGATATCTCAAAATCTGGATCAAGCATCTTTTAAAATTACATCAAGAAGTTCCATGGGGTTGGAATGCTTGTCAGTTTGTCAGTTCTAATCATCTCTTGTCAACAGAGAACACAAAGACATATTTTCTGAAAATAATATTTCAATGAATTGTTCAATAGTATTGTGTTTTGTGGTATCATATAGTTTGGTTTTTGGTTTTTGTTTTGGGACATGAGATACACACATACACACACACACACACACAGACACACACACACATACATATATATATGTGTGTATATATATATATATATATGTATATACATTATTAAGAAGTTTAAATATTTCAGAAAGTAGCCAGATTTCACAATGAAATTTCTTGTGTAGTTTTCTCAGACAACTGTAATTGGAGAATGAGGTGGTCTGGCAGATGATAGTGATTCCTTATGAGTGCTCTTCAGCCAATTTTTGGCTTTGGATTTGGATTTACTGGGCACAAGACACTATTAACTTTCTGTAAAAGCAATTAGTGAATGGGAAGATCTTCCCCCCCCCCATTTGAGTGGGCTTCGGGGGTGGGGCTTTCAGTGTCCTGGAGGGAGTGGCTAGGATTGGAGCCAATGGTAGGCACCTGAGTTCTGGTCCACCTGATGACATGAAGCCTGCAGTGGGAGGAGCTTGCTGAATGGTTGGAGCAGAGCTAAGATGTAGTTGGTGAGACGAGTTAAGAGCTGAAGAAGAGAAGCAATCAGCTAGCTGGAACACAGCTTGGAGATTACAGTGGAAGTGGCTGTGACAGCCAGCGCTACAGAAAGGCAGGACTGACCCTCATGGAGACCAGACAGTGCTGAGCAGGGGATTGAGGCCAGTGGGTGGTCTTCTTCCTGGAGGGCCCTGGCTTTGGGGTGGGGGGGAAGCACCAGTATGACTTGGCTTGCTGGCATAATGTTTTTCTGTGGCCTCCTGGTCACTATTGTGAGATGGGCATACTGGTTTTGGAAGATTCTTGTCAGGATGTCAAATTGGGGACACTGGTCCATGGGCCAGCTACTTTTGAGTTTTAATAAATGCTTTAACTCCTCTGCTTTCTACATAGAGAATGCCTTCTATCCTGTGACTCTGGACCATTCAGGCAAATTCTTGGTTATCTTTGAAGTCATGAATTCTGCCTTAATGATATATCTGGCTATGAGGTAGATGGGATTGCTAGGTATAAGATCTTTATTTACAAATAGAAGAACTTCAGAGGAAGAGAAGAATGCCCTAGGGTGGAAGGATCTATTTTATTCCTCCCTAGCAAAGGAATGGGCTAAATGAGCTGGACTCTGTGAAAACTGGGAACTATGGCTACAGACAGAAGATCCCAGGGATTTGGAAACATGTTTAAAACAGGTTAGAATTCAGTCAGGGGCATCACTATCTCCGCAAAGCTGGATAGTGTTATCCGCCTACCAGCTAGTCTATGAAAGACTGAGTTAAGTGAAAGAAATGGGGGCACTCCTATGCCACGGTAAGAAGGGTAATCTCAGATAGCAGGAGAACAAACTGTAGCTAGGGAGTCTACTGACTCAAATGAGAATTTTTCCGTTAGTGTGGCTAGAAGCAATAGGAGGCCAAATTAAGCCAAGAGCGCATTTCAAACTAGCCCAGGTCGAGCCTGACTGCTTGCTTTGTCCTTGCCATGTTGGCAGGGGAAAGGAGTGGAGAGAAAATGAGACAATGTCAGGGGCTGAGGCACAAAACACTACTAGGGTTCAGGAGGTCCCTCGCATAGAAAATGAGAGATGGTCAAATACTCGGACAGATGTTTGTCCCATC
Organism: Phalanger gymnotis; assembly: GCA_028646595.1. Taxonomy (NCBI): domain Eukaryota; kingdom Metazoa; phylum Chordata; class Mammalia; order Diprotodontia; family Phalangeridae; genus Phalanger; species Phalanger gymnotis. The sequence continues at coordinate 7 of JAQQSZ010017670.1, read as the reverse complement.
CCCCCCC
>JAQQSZ010017669.1:0-10747 GCA_028646595.1 Phalanger gymnotis | reverse complement strand
CTCTGTCCCCAGCAGCTCTTCCCACTAACCTTCTCTGTTGTCTTTGGTGTTTGTGGGTTGAGAAGTCTGGTAACTGCTGCAGCTCACTGATTCAAGACACTAGGGCACGTTCCACCCGGCTCCTGCTCTGGTTGGTCTGTGCTGCCCACGCTGGGCTCTGCTCTGCTCCACTCTGCTCTCAGCTCCATGCCAGATAGACCTTACCCAGAGACCATCCAGGCTGTCCTGGGCTAGAGCCCTGCTTCCCTCCACCACTTTGTGGGTTCTGCAGTTCTCTATTGTCTTTGGTGTCTGTGGATTGAGAAGTCTGGTAACTGCCACAGCTCACTGATTCAGGGCGCTAGGGCATGCTCCACCTGGCTCCTGGTCTGGCTGATCCACGCCACCCATGCTGGGCTCTGCTCCGCTCCTAGCTCCATGCGCAAAAGACCTTACCCAGAGACCATCCAGGCTGTCCTGGGCTGGAGCCCTGCTTCCCTCTGCTATTTTGTGTGTCCTGCAGCTCTAGAATTGGTTCAGAGCCATTTTTTTTATAGGTTTTTGGAGAGACTTGGCAGGGAACTCACATCAGTCCCTGCTTTCCAGCTGCCATCTTGGCTTCACTCCACGATAGCACACTTTTAAGTTTAATCTGCAGTATTAATGTTTTCCCCATCATTTTCTTAAGGCTACATAATTAACAAACAATAAAGCCAAATACTGAGCAGACAAAAGTGGGACCTAAAGAAAAACCTGCTGATATTATGAGGATAATAGGTGAGACCTCTCCCCCATTCCTTTGTCCCTATTCTGTCAATTGCCTGCAGCCTTCTCCTACTCCTCCATGGTTTTATTTTCCTTGCCATCTGCCCTATGAAGAGGCCTAAATCAAGAAAAGTCTCTTTCTGCTGTAGTTAGCATTACTCAATACTGGCTTTGTATATCCAGGAACTATATCCCTACCTCCTTGTGCTACCCCCTGTCATTGCAACTTTTATATAAAGAAAATTTGTGGCCTTAAATCCTTGTTAAAATTTTAACACTCTCTTAAAATAATTACCTTGTTTTAAGCCTATGGAGTGTGTAATCCATGTGGTTCCCTCTTCATCAGCTTTAGAGAGTTTTAGTCAAAAAACTATTAGTTCAGTCACAATCACTCCAAGTACCTAGTTAGGAAATTTTCTGACATTTAAGCAGAGGTTGGACTCTTTGCCTAACAACTTTCATATCTCTCACCAGTTAACCCCTAACTTCGGTGATTGAGGTGAAATTCTAGATGTAGAAAATTGGAAATGTTTGGATAACTAAGCAACAGCATATGTTGTCTGTGAATAGACAGGCATCAAGAGAAGTTGGGAGAAGAGACAACTATTTCTCCGGACTTCCATCACAGCCCAGGTTTTCTTCACTGAAATGTCTATCCAGCAGATGACCTTCTTCAACATTGCCCTTCTCTTCTGTTGCCCTTTACTCCTCAGAGGTATGTAGGGACTCTATGATTGCTCCAACCTCTGCTGCCAGACTCTCAGAATCTCTAGCTGGTGCTGAAATCATGTCTTCCTTTTGTGTGAGACAACTCAAGTAACATTCAGAGACTTCTCAGAAGCAAAAAGGAGAAAAAGGAGTTTTCATGATCTCGCGACAAAGGGCTGTCTCCCAACCAATAGACAATTGGCAGGGAGAGGCAGCAGCCAGAGGGCAGAACCCAGCTATATACTCCTAATGCAAACAACCCCCACCCACCACTGACCTCTACTCTCATTGGTGGAGTTCAGGCTCACCATCTAAACCCAGGAAATTTACTCCAGGTACCAGGGACAAGGAAACGCTAATTTAGCCAAAGCCAACTCTTAAGAACATTTTATCCTTATTTGGTGAGGCTCATGCTGAGGTGGGGTCATGCTGCTCTAAGTTTCAGTTTCCTATGGGTCAGGTGATTTGATACTTAGGTGTAGTTTTCAATCCGAAGCCCTGAGCCATGCTGTGAAGTCCTTCTCTCCATTTATCCTACTCAATTCACAGAAAGGCTGAGACCCAAATTCCATGAGAGGTTTTCACTATCCCACTCACTTTCATATAAACTCCTTAGGAAATGATCAAGTCTCTTGCACAATGATTTTAAGTGGTGAAAAGAGCAACAGAGTAATATTAACAGTTGGAGGTATAGGTTTGGGGAATGTGGGAATCTGAGTAGAAAGCAAGAGATATATCCCACATCAGCTTGATTCATGTGGTGGATTCAAAGGGTGGAGGTAATGATTTCTACTGTTGATGACATTTTGGTGCAATTTGTAAAAGTCTTTTCAAGAGAGTTCAAGTAGATTTGCAGAGGAGATTTAAACTTGAAAGGAGTTAGTAACCTGAAGTGAATCAAAAGCCCCTGGGCATATTAAAGATAAGCCCCTTAAGGAAGACAAGGGACAAGCTAACCTGGCCCTGGGATGGGAGGCACATCATTATATGTAGCACCCAGATTTCCTTTTGCATTTTTGCTGGTGTTTTCATGCTACTCTTCTCTTTTCTTTTATATCCTCTAATTAACAAGTGAATGAAAGTTTATATAAAAGGGATGACCCTAATTCTTCACCATCATCTTTATCTATACATATTAAATTCCGAAACATTTGTCTGCAGATGTAAATAGAGATATATACACACACATACACACATAGGTATATGTATCTATGTGTGTATGTATGTCCTTTCCAATACAATATGGTAATAAAGAGAATTATTCCAAGTTCAGTAAGTTAACTGTATTTCAGAACTTCATTTGTGACCTTATTCTTTCAATATATGGTTCATGAGTAGAGAAGAAAGCTGAATGCAAGATTTATGTCAAAGTCACTAGGCAACAGGTAGAAGTTTGGACTTTGAGCTTGATGTGCATCAGAGATAGCTAAACTAGTACCACTTCCAGGTAAAAAGGAACCCCCATCTATATCTGGATATTAGACCCAGAAGAGCAAATGGGGGGAAGAGCACTCCCCATTCCTCATACCAGATTCCATCTGTTTCTTGAGGACCCAGCAGTAGAAGATCCTTGGGAGCCTTCCCCCTCCCTCCCAGCCTGCTAATACTCCCTTCACCATTCCCCTTCCCAGCTTGATGCTGAAGGAACTCAGAGCCCTGGCTTCACCAACCCTTGGGTCAATTCTCCCCTTCCCATTAGTTACCGTTTGGATGAGCAGTCACCACATACAATACTTCAAGAAAGATGGAGAACCACCGGGCCTTATTAACTGTTCTGTTCCTAACACCTTCCAAACCTCTAGACCAGAGATGGGAACCTGCAGCCTTGAGGCCACATGTGGCCCTCTAGGTCCTCAAGTGCAGCCCTTTGACTGAGTTCAAACTTCACGATAAAAATCCCCATGTGGCCTCAAGGCTGCAGGTTCCCCAGCCCTGATCTAGACACTGCCATCTGCTTATCAGGGTACTCTGAGGATTCCCCAGGCCTATCTATCTACAGGGTAGCTGAACCCTTTTATGTATATTATTTTCCACAATTAGCATGTGAGCTCTTTGAGACCAGAGACTGACTCATTTTCTATTTCTATTCCCATTACTTGGCATAGTGTTTGGCACATAGTAAGGGATTAATTAATGCTTTTTCATTCATTTGTTCACACTCTATATCTTTGGAGATATGTAGGAAAAAGAGTCACAAATTCAAACTTGCCCACTCTCTCTTTTGGGGCTCCATTTCAGAAGTGTTTTTTAGCAATTAGTATGAAAAACATTGTCAGAGGCAAGCATAGGTTAGAAATTTCCCCCTTCGTGAACTCTATGTTCCAGCCAAACCAGAATGTGAGTCTTGATACATGACTCCAATGATTAATAAACCTTTAAAAATCAGAATTCCATGTCCATTGCTATTTGTCTTCTCCCTTCTGACCTCCCATTGCACATTTGGCAGTACTGCTTACTAAGCAACAGTGGGAAGGCGGATACCTAAATTGTATGACTTCAGGGAAGACTTGGCTTCCAAACTGAATTCCCTCACCAGTTCACTGATAACTGAAATTTCATAATTAGAAATTTCATTCCTTTTGCTTAAAATGTTTTTTAAAATGTTCAAATGCAGAAACTCCTGAGAAACATGACTTCTTTTGGACCATGAGCCCCAAAACATATTCATGTGAATGGCTATGTACTTTCCTTTATTTTGGTAGTAATGACAAATGTCTATAAAATACTAAAGATTTAATTTTCTTCTTTAAAGCTGGAAAAAATGACAGTCCCAAATTGAGGCAAATGTTTATTCAGCATATTCCTTTTCAAATGGTGACTTAAAATACCTTTCTGTTCTGATCAGTTTCATTTCAGAAAATAATAATTTGTTCATTTGCAGAAAAAAATAGAGAATTTCCTTTGGTGAGAAGAATTGTGCTCCACAATTTAGGCTCCAAAGCCTAAAAACTGTTATGGACAGCAAACAGTTTACTTATTTGCCAAGCATAGACAGATGTCAACCAGGCATAGCACAAGTTTAGAATATTAGCTGACTTGTAAAATCTTATTGATACGGATGTTGGGAGATTATAAGTAGCATTGCCTCATAAAACAGTGAGAAAGTAGCCAAATTGAGAACATTTAAGGACAAAACTGGAAGAAGGACCACAAAGAGAATAGATATGGAAAAGACTTGCAAAGACTTTTATTACAAACTTTTCATTATCAAGGACAGTGGAGGCACCACATGTAAACTTTAACTTCATAATCCCAAATAAGTTTTTAGAAGTGGCAATCGTAATAAAGATAAAAACATAATGTGAATATTCTTCTGGTAATGTTATATGCCAGTAAGAAGTCTAAGTTAACTGTCATCCAAAAGGCAATGAAGAAGTACATGGTGGGCATAAGCGGGCTACAAAACATTGCAATCTAGGAATTACAAAGGATAAGCTTTATAAAAGGTATCATATCATCAAATAAATGTAAGATAAAAAAAAAGTTGGGCTGGTCAAGTGGTAGGAGTAAGGAATAACCAATGAAGACCTCACACACTTCATTAATATCCCTGATACCGGAACTCAAGAATAGCCCTCGTTACATTGGGTAGAATTCTCGAGGCTACTTAAGAAGGACGTGGAGAAAAATTGCACAGGGTGGGCAGACAAAGATTGGTCATGATGTGCATCGCTAGAAGCAACAATCACCCTGTGAAAATTCAAATATGTTGGAGGTATTAGAGAATAAAGACATAGATAATGTACCCAGTGCTTTTCAAAATAACATATAGCACCAGTACTGAAGATAGATGGATGGTCTGTTATTGAAACCTCAGAAAAACTATCCTTTTCTACTCTCCTGAAACAGAATAAAGCACTTATTTTTGTAGGCACAAAATTTTAATTTTCTTAGTTCACAAACTCATAAAAGACTGATTTCAAAGAATAGAAACTGATAGCCTAAGAAATTACTACCAAGCTGACTGAATCAGCTGGTCAACACATTCTTTACAAGACAGAAATCACTTGGAAAATCAAATTAAGGGATTTTGGGTTAAGATGGTGATGTGCAAAGTCACAGAGGAACCTAGCTCTCTTATATGAACTCCAACAAAGATTGAATAATGATTTAGAGTGATCATGAAATCCAAAGAGCACCTCCATACAGCCCAGCACTTAACAAAAAGATAATCAGAAACCTGTGAACACTGGCAGAGGGATCATGCTAAAGAAGCCAGCATCAGTTCACACAGATATGAAACCTTGCAGGAATATTCCAGTGAGACCTGAAGTCCTTAACAATCTGAGTAGGGATGTACCAGAGGGACCAGAAATCCCTGACTGGGACCCTCTGATGGGCTGAAAGCCTGCAGTGCTCTGCCTGGAGGGGAGAGGAGTGTGCTCTCAGGGGACTGAATGAATGAGTGAAAAAGAATTTATTATGTATTTACTACATGCCAAGCAGTGTGCTAAGTATTGGGGATTCAAATACAAAAAACAAAAACAATTCCTGCTCTCAGAGAGGTCATGTTCTATTAGAGGAGACAACATATATTGGGGAGTGGTATCCAGAGAGGAGCCTTTTGATTTGGGAAAGTTACAGGGACTATAGAACTGGAGATGTGTTTGGGATGCCAGGGAGTAGATTGACATACTCCATCTAGAAACAACTGCAGAGTTGATTTCCTTATGGTTTGTGGTTCCAGAATTTGAGAGTGGGAAGGAGGTAGGGGAAGAGGAAGAAGACAGGTTAAGCACATAGTCACCAGGAAATCTCTAAGGAGGATGTGTCAGAGGTGGTTTGAGAGGAGGGAGTGAAGTGAAGCATGGCTGAGGTTTTCCAAGTAAGGCAGTCACAAATTACAAGTGAAGGGCTCCAGAATGGAAGTATTTCTAGGGCATGGTCTCTGGGAGGAGAGAGGCAGACAAGACAGTTGGGGAGGAGGATGGGGTGGAGGTTGCTACAAAGGAAGTAATGGATTGAAGCATGATAGGAGCCTGTAGGCAGACCAGTAATGCTCCAGAAAGCCATGAAGCTCCAGCTCTGTCTGGGAATGTTCTAGGGGAGCCTGAAGCCTGTCAGTCCTCTAAGTGCAGATTTACCAGGGCAAGTGAAAACCAGCAGAAAAGACCTCAAGTCAGGAAAAGTTTCAGACATGGCCTGATCACTCCATCCAAGAAGGTGGAAGGAGGCAGGACCTATCCTCAGCAAAGTCCCAAACTTGGAACTCAGGTTGCAGATATGAGTAAACAGAAGAAACCAAAAAAAAATCATGAAATATGAAACAAAAAAACCCCAAACAAAAAACAAAACCAAAAACCTATTGGTTAACAGACACTCAAGAGGTAAGCCAAGAAGAAGAAAGCAACTCCAGAACACAGGAAACAGATGAGCCTCAAAACTTACAAGCTTACCTGGAAGAAATGAAGGGAGAGATGAAACGCGAGATAAGAACCTTGCAGGAAAAAATTGGAAAGAAAATAAATGGCTTACAACTGAAGGTGGAAAACATTACCCAAGTAGAACACTCCCCCCAAAATAGATGGAGCAAACTGAACTTAACGACTCCATGAGGCAATAAGGAATATTAAAATAAAGCCAAAATAATAATAAATTTTTAAAGAAGAAAATGTAAGGTGCTTGTTGAGTTGTTTCAGTAATGTCTAACTCTTTGTGACCCCATTTGGGATTTTCTTGGCAAAGATAGTGGAGTGAGTTGCCATTTCCTTCTCCAGTTCACCTTACAGATGAGAAACTGAGGCAAACAGAATTGTCCAGGGTCACATGGCTAGTAAGTATTTGAGGCCGGATTTGAACTCTTGAAGATGAGTCTTCCTGATTCCAAGCCCAGTGCTCTATCCACTGCACCATTTAGCTGCCTAGAAAATAAGTTGAGGAGAGATGATTTAGGGATTAACAGATTCCTTGAAAACCATGACCAAGCAAAAAGCCTGAATGCTATGTTTCAAGAAATCACAAAAAAAAAAAACAAACAAAAAAATTACTCAGATCTATTAAAATTAGAGGCGACTTGAAAATAAAAAAAAAAAATAAAAAAGAATCGACCAGTTATCCTGAAAGAAAATTCCTAGGTACATCACAGGTAAAATCCAGAGCTTCCATGTAAAAGAAAAAAAACTGCAACCAGAAAGGGTTCATGTACCAAGGAACTACAGTCAGGATCACAGAGGACTTCACAACACCTGCCATAAACAATTAAAAGGATTTTTGAAAACTTGGAATATAATATTCCAAAAAGCAAAATAGAAAGGCTTACAACCAAGACTTATCCTACAAGATGAATTTATGAGGTACTCAGGGAGGACTAGTGCCTCTGGTATGAGGGCTTGGTGAGCCCTTTTCAGGATTGCCCCCTGTCTTTGTTGTCCACCTTCACCCGGCTCTCACCTGTGGCTCCAGGAGGCAAATCCATCTCAGTAGATGGACTAAACCAGGTTGAGGGTAGCCAACAGGCCTCAAACCTGTTATAGGGGATGTCTATCCAAAATATGTGAAGACTTTCCCCAGCAGAAAGGGCGGATGAGAACAATTTGTTCCAACAGCTATGAAGGCACCTGAAGTAGGCACTTTGGAGCCCTTAGAGCTTTATCAGGCACTGATAACTTCAAAGTCTCCATTGCATCCTGGGTCATCACCATTCATCTTGACTTTTGTCCTGCCACTGGTCTTTCTTTGATGACTCAGGAAGATAGAGTGGGGCTGATGACATGCAAGTCATCACTCTGAGATGTCATTGGTCCTTGTCAAAAAAAAAAGGACAAACAACGACACCCCACAAAACTGAATATAATCCCAGAGAAGAAAAAAATGGCATTTAGATGAATAAAGGACATCTAAGTATTTATGATTCAATGACCAGAGTTGAGCAAAAAAAATATGAAAACAAATACTGGCTCAAGAGAAACCAAAATAGAACAAAAGCACCCCAGATTCTGTTTGTCTTTCTTAAGCAGTGATCAAGAAGTTACATTGAACATAAAACCTTTCACCCCTAGACAAATAACATTTGAGGAAAGCAGAGTGGCCTCTAGCCCCAGATTCTTGAAGAGTGGGTAAGAAGAGGCTACAGATGTCTATTCTCCTTCCCTTCAAACCACACAATGATACCCCTATAGCCTGAATGGAGGACAGCTCTTTGTAACACATGGGGCTTCCCTGCACTGTGCATAAAAATTAACTTGGCTATTAGTTCTCTAAGTATGAGATCCTTATGGGCATATAACTTTCAGACATCTTTTTTTTTTATTAATAATCATTTCCCACTTGGCAGCTTTCCTTGACTTCATCGTTGTTTCCAGAAACTCATCTTCCTGCAAATTCGCATCAACTCTGAAACACATACCTTCTCAGTACCAGCTGCCCTTGGGGCCCCTTACTCACTCTGATTGGAGACAGTGGAGAGTAGATATCAGAGAGCTCCTTCCAGATCCTTTATTTAAGGAGGGGGCCCAGGGCAGCCATCTAATCTCATCACTTCTGTCTTATTTCACATTACTTTCCTTCACACACTCCATGTTCCAGGCAAAGTGAACTACCTCCTGAACTTGACATTCCATCATCTCCCTATAACACTTCTGTGCATTTACATAAGCTATCTTCTGTGCCATGAATGCAGAACAATGTATCAAGATTTTTCTCTTCCTTCAAAGGTCATCTCAGTTGGCACCTCCTCCATAAAGTCTCTGATTCCTCCAATTGTTAATGCTTTCTTCCTCCTCAAATTACCCTGCATTATATTCTTTGAGTAAGGTAACATAGTCAAGTGATTAGAGAATTGGCCTTGGAGTCAGCAATACCTTGGTTCAGGTCCCCACCTCTGATGTACCCTTGCTATTTAATTCTGAGTAAGTCATTCAACCTTTCAACATCCCAGGCAATTGTCTATGACTAAGTGATAGAGTCACTGCTGATCTCACTTGGTAGAGGAAATTTCTCACTAGCAGCTCCTTACAATGAAGAAATCACAGCTTTTAAAAAAACAAAAAAATCCTTTTGGGTATATGTTATGTGCCCCCCACTTGCCCCGCAGAATGAAGAGACTTGAGGATGGACTTTTGCTTTGTTTTTTCATCTCTAATTCCTAGTAAAATAACTTGCACATAATAGGTACTTAATAAATACTTATTGAAGTATTGCATTGAAATATTCCTTAGCAAACTGTAATGAACGGCTGGAGGAAAACAAGGAAAAAAAGACTCTAAGGAGACAGGAGGATTTATAGCAGGGCAGGAAATCCAAAATGAATTAAGGTAACATGACTGCCAGAAAAGCTAATGTGATCAGAGATTGTATCAAGAGAGGCAGAGCTTCCAGGAATGAGGAGGTGATCATTTCTTTACACTCTGCCCTGGAGATATCACATCTGGAGCTCTGTTCTCAGTTGTAGCTTGGACTATTTAAAGAGGACACAGAGATAGAGGGGCAAAGCCAAGATGGCGGCTGGAAAGCAGAGACTTGCTTAAAGCTCTCTCCCAGGACCCTCCAAACACCTATTAAAAAATGGCTCTGGACAAATTTTAGAACTTCAGAACCCATGAAATAGCAGAGGGAAACAGGGCTCCAGCCCAAGACAGCCTGGATGGTCGCTGGGTAAGGTCTATTGCACCATGCTGGGAGCAGAGTTGAGCAGAGAGCAGCATGGGCTGTGCCCAAATGAACCAGACTGGGAGCCAGGCTGAACAGGCCTTAGTGCCCAGAATCAGTGAGCTATGGCAGTTACCAGACTTCTCAACCCACAAACACCAAAGACAACAGAGAAGGTTAGTGGGAAAAACTGCTGGGACAGAGTGAAAGAAGTTTACGGCAGCCACTGCCCTGGGGGCAGCAGAAGTGGGGCAGCTACAGAACTACAGCTGCAATTGCTTCTGGCCCCAGGCCCACATGGTGGGAAGAATTAAGTGGTGGATCAGAGCAGAAGTGCAGAGCCTGCTTTGATCTAAGTCACAGTCTGGATTGGCGGTTCTTGGGGGAGGAAGAATGCTGGTGTGGCAGAGCTTGCTGTGTAGAAACAGTTCTGAAAATAACAGCACAACCCCTCAAGCTTGGGACAAAGTACTCTCTACTCTACGAACAGTCATATCCCAACGAAAAACTCAAGGGTCAAGTAGTTGGCTGGGAACATGGCCAGGCAGCGAAAACACACTCAGATTCAGACTCAGACTTTGGAAACTTTCTTTGGTGACAAAGAAGACCAAAACATACAGTAAGAAGAAGTCAACAAAGCCAAAGAGCCTACATCAAAAGCCTCACAAGAAAAACATGAACTGGTCTCAGGCCATGGAAGAGCTCAAAA